>JANEYF010005781.1:0-65060 GCA_029963845.1 Rhamnusium bicolor
TCTCTCGTATATCAATTGGTTTTTGTTTTGTTGACAGTTACAAACAAAGCGTATTTTAGTATGTACCATTTACAATAACCTAAATAATTTATAGTCGTGGAAAAAGTATAGTCTGTAACGCGTTTGGAATTGGCCATACCACACTCGTGGAACGTCGCCCCCCCCCCCGTCTATCGGCTGGGGTGACTTTCTACTCAGTTCCGAATATGCCATATTCCAAACTTGTTACATAGTTTACTATTATTCTATTATAAAAAATACTATTCTAACATAACTTTAAATTTCGCATTTGTTTTGTACGATCAAAAGGTGTTGCTTTATTTACCGACTACTTAATTTGAAAAATATACGTGGGCATAATAGCCATATACATACATAAATGCAAATTGTATGCATCTCACTGTTTACTTTTTTATACATTTTCCGCTGCAAATTTACATAAAAAACAAGCACAAGGTTAGTAATTTAATATTTTACACGTTTTTGTTTTGTTGTAGGTGTTGCACATTGTAACTTGAAACTGAGCAATTAAGAAAATCATATTATTTACATAACGCTCTGTTCTTAATACAGCATACGTGTATTAAATAACAGATAAACATAGTTACCTGAAATCGTTATTGATATATAAGGAAAATTATATATTAACATAACAAAAAGAAAGAAGAAAACGAGAGATAGTAATTTTTTTATTTATTTATTATTTAATATTAAAAATCTTCAAAATGATGCCCAGAAACTCCTCGCCGCTAATAGAAAAGGAAATTTTGTGCACGTACCAGGTAATCGACTTATTTTTCAAAATTAACGGGCTATAATAATAAACACATTAAAAAAGTTAGTTCAAAATTCAGACAAATTATTGTTACTCGTCCTGGAGTGGGTTGGAACCTTTGATGTGAAGATAACACTGACGTAGTTTTCCACGAAACACCCAAACACTATATCCTGGACTCGACAACCAAGTTGGCATCATTTGGAGGTGATTAAAACTCAGTTTTAATATGATTGAAACTCAGTTTTAATATGATTGAAACTCAGTTTTAATATGATTAAAACTCAGTTTTAATATGATTAAAACTCCGTTTTAAATCATATTAAAACTGAGTTTTAATCATCTCCAGATGATGTCAACTTGGTTGACGAAACGCGCGTCGAGTGCAGTATACCGGGTATCAACGGAATTAATGTATGATTCCGTTGACACCGGGTATAGTGTTTTGGTGTTTCGTGGAAAACCTCAGTGTTATTATTACCCGAAATAATTGCCTTCTAACATGGCCATAGTGTCATTTGTGTATTTATTTATTTATTTATTTTGCACAACTCGAATTGAATATCTCTTTCGTATTTAATAATATATCTACTATGAAATATCTTAACATAGGTTTGCTAGTTAGTGGTAACATAGCGCCCAGATTAAATTTATTATGATTGGCCATGTTAGAAAGCACTTAACGTGAATGGTATTTGTTTTAGGGCCGATAAATTTATCACCCGTTTTAGGAGTATTAATAGTATATTTAATTACCAAAAAACTGTTTTGTTGTGTTTATTCAGGAAAGGCGCCACACCAAATAATTTAATATAAAAAAATTAACAGGGCGTTCAGAAGCTTTCCTCTACTAATTTTTTCTAATAAATTATTTTATTTGCGTTCTAATTATCTAATATGGGTACCTTAATTTGGTATGCAGTAGGTGTAACCAAGATATTTTAATTAGTATTTAGTCGATAATTTAAATAAGTTTCATTTTCATTCATTTGTTTTTACAGGTAGGTATTTCACGTTGGGTTTATTCATAAAATTACATTAGTGAAATTATTTGTATTGGTAAAAAGTTATTAAAATTAATTAAGAAAACTATTAAATATTAATTATTGATGCTAGAAGAACTTTCATGTGCATTTTTTGTTAATAAATTATTGCAATTTTTTAAAATAACAATTGAAAGAAAAACAAAAAACGAATGGAGATACCTAACTTGTTCGCTTAGGCTGATTATAATTATATATAGTGATGTAAAATGCTCACGAACGTATTTTTTGGAGGGCGGTCTCAATACACGAACGAGCATGAACGAGCATTAACGAGAAACTCGATATAAGTTTTGGATTAGAAAATGTGTAAAGAAAAATGCTTTTCTGGATATATTCTGAAAATTCTCAGATATCACATTTCAACAGTAACAATTCACAATTTTCACATTTTTTATTTTTCGTTATCAAATTGTTGATTCACTTCAAATGAAATATCAAAGATGGAAAAAAGAAATCAACATTGAAGGAGTAAATCCGTGGTATCACAAAAGAAATACATCAGTTTGGTAGTTTACACCAAGTTCTCCTTTCACATTTATTATATCTCAATGGAAAAAAAATATATCAGATATTTTTGTATAATGGTTCAATGGTTAAAAAAAAATTCAACCTTAAACATTCTTAGCTCACAGCATCATAAACTAACAATAGATTTCTCAACCAAACTGATAAGATCAAACTGGCTCAAACCAAACAAATTGCACACAGTGCACACTGAACAACAAAACAAGCAGATATAAGTATGCATGGAGATAGCATGGCGCGTGTGCGGCCTTTTCAGTGACAGAAGAGGATGTGGAGCGCTTTTATTAGTGGAAATCATGCTGGAGAAAGTGCTGAATATTTTCGAACCGTTCTCACTATACTCTGAGGAAATGTTCGCTCATGAACGTTTTTTCATGCGCGGGAACATAATAGGAACGTTCCCTTCTTCACATTATAACGCCTATCACCCTATCATTAAAATAGTTACATTAAATTTTATTGAATGAAACAAAAATTATTAGCAAAATACATTTATTCAAAATAAGCAATATTTACGACTCTCTTCTCTGGACGGGGTAGCAAAGTGATTAACCAAATAAATCAAATCAACTTATAACTAGATAAAATAGGAACAAAGTCAAACAAGGCAATCGCCTATACAAATCGTACAAAAACGTAAAACTAATTCATTTATTTATTATCTGGGCGCCACCATATTTTATGTTTAAAATATAAAGTTCATCCTTAACTCAGAAACAGCGGACCACCATTATAAGATGGAAATGTGTAGCCGTTTAAATAGTCAACGATAATCAAGTACAAATCAATGTAAAGTACATTAAGCGAATTTAGTTTCGAGGCACGGCGCCGATTTGCAAATCACATAAACATTCATAACAATAATTCATTGTTCACACGCGAGGCACTCAAAGTCTGACCACAAGTCAATGGGTGGTGGTGCCTAGGTACCTAGGGTGTTCAAGTTAAAGTTTTTCTGCATTTACATATTTCTCTTCGAGAGGACAAAATAACTAAACAGTCTTACTTGTTGCTCCTGTGCCGAATATACGGCCTGGGCCTTAAGAACTCCAACAAGCTCAGCTACTTCCACACGTAACATCGCCTCTCCAACAATTTTCTAACACAAACGTTACCAAGGTTAACCGAAATTTTAACCACACAACTCCACTCTCTATTGAGCCTGTCTGCCGTGTTTTCGTCTCTTCAGCTGAAAGCACCACCGAATTCATTCCTGAGGGAAAAAAAGAAAAAAGTTATTTACGAAGTGGTTCCACTTCCTAAATATATTTTTTCTGCCGCACAGTAGCGGCGCACTAAATAGCTAATACAATAAGGTTTAGTAAAACTATTCTATTCGTATTTGGAATTTAACTGATAATTCAAATCATCTCCATATAATTTATAAGAAATGTGATCCAAATTATTTATTTAAAAAAACGGACCGTTATAACATCAGTAAGGCTGATATCGAATGTTTCTATCATCCTGGGCATGTCGCTATATGAGTATATATAAAAAGAAACTAGCTTTATTAATAAATACGATAAGCAATAATAGTGTTATATCCCCACCTAATAATGATAAGGAAACAGCTGATTATTTCCTAAATTAGTAGATTTAAAAACATGCCCGTGAAAGGTAGTGCCCTTACTGATTTTTACTGTGCCCATAGATTAATTTACATAGATCTGCAATAATTACAGGACTTGCTTGAGGGACGCTTGAGGTCCACGCCTATGGTAAAAAAATTAAGCGATACATTTTAACACAGAGTTGGTTCGTCAATGTAGAATAGTCTTTGCGGTGCAAGAGCTTTGATTGTCATTTTTCCTTATTAAAGATCATAAAGAGCATCTGTGAATTTTTTAACGCATGTCTTTTATTAAATCATTAATACATTACATTGCAGCCCTGAAGATGGTAGTAATCAACTACCGAAACGTTGACCTTTAAATTAAACGTCATTAATAAAACGTTTTGTCCTAATTGCTTGAATTCATCCATTCATACCAGTTGGTGGACGTGATTCAAATTATCAAACCATGTGCTTTCATTATTATGTCAGTGAACCGTGACTCACTAACCAATAGGGTGGACTATATGGGATTGGCCGTCCAAGCTTTCAGATGCATCCAGCTGTCTAGTATTTGTTACATTCCTAATTAATCTTAAGTTTGCTACTATCTAACGCATATTGGGCAACACTAGACATCTGTTCTACCATATTTGAGATGAGCCATATGTTCCTTGAATCTAGTTTGAATTGATAGTCTAATTTGTCCAACATAATTTTGATTACAGCCCTTACAACTAATTTCGTAAATCTCCGACTTTTTGTTTATTTCAATTTTGTTTTTTGGATTGCCTAAAAGTTGTTTTAGTTTATTTCTCTATCTTTAAGAATCTACTAATACGAATCGAGAGAGAATGTCAGGTTTTCTCTTTCATTTTGAAAGGTAGAAAAATTCGAGGTGTCTCGTTAAATTTACGTTTCCTAATTATTTTATTATTTAAACCTACAGAGTATCCACTACTGGCAGCTATATCCTTAATCAATGCCTTTACTTTTTTCAAACCTCTCCTTATTGAGGAGGAAGCTTAATGAACTAAAAATTAAAAATAGCCGTTTTATGTTGACCACATTAGGATGTATCTGTACTGGTATATTTTCTGTATATGTCAAAACTTACTTTCACTATTTCTTAAAAAAATGGTAGTTGTCCAAAGTTTTCAAGGTTTTATAATGAAATTAACGTCTTATAGCAAAAAAAGTCACAAACTTTAAACTCAATTTAAACGATGAAATATTCTGTTGGCTGTAATGTAATATGGAAATTTTTTAGCCTGAACGATGAAAGATCGCGATACGTTGCCTCATTTATAGGTATTGAGCGCGCATGTTTCTCCTATTACGTCGCTATACAACCGGCAAAGTGTGTTGTTTGATGTTAGTCCTCATTTTAAGTATTTTCATTTTATAAATAAACAAATTGGTAAAATTACGTTAAAATTATAGCTATAACGTATTTGAGGATCATATTATATTACCATAATTATATAATATAATTTTCGTTGTCCAGTAGCCTAATGGGTATTTTATTATGAATAAATAAACAAAAAGGTACTGTCCACAGTATCATTAGTGTTTAAATTGTTCAGGAACTATTCAGAAAAATTCATGCGTGTAACGAAGTCACTTGGCAATATTTGACAAAATAATTTTGTAATGGAGGTAAATGCAGATCTCTCTTCTAACTTGATTTCCTCAAAAATTTAGAAGGATCGTTTTCTATCATAACTCTAACATTGTCGACCACTTCCTCTGTTGTTTTACTTGGTCTTCTAGAACCTTTTTTCCCTCCAATAGTGCCTGATTCTGCGAAATTCAGCACCATCCATAATGACCTTAAATTTCATGCAAAATCGGGGAAATGCTTCTAGTCCAGTCACATTAGAGGTTTCACTTCGGAATGAGAGATAATAAGCTGTAAACTTGTATAAACCTTTATTTTGGCGTTCTAAAAGTTGTCTCAAATGCCTCATAAAATCTCGTGTCCGCGTCTTAAGATATTCAAGGTCAAAGGTCACAAAAATCGGTTTTTTGCAAATATCTCGCTTCCTATGGTCTTAATGCCATTTGCATTTATTATAAAAATTGTGGAGAATAAAATTCTCTACAACTTTTGTCCCAAACATTTTTTTATATACTCAACCGTTTTTGAGATAGATGGCGGAGAGCGCTCCGCGCTTACCTATTCACAGCATAATGCAAGGTCAACCGAAGTCCCAGTAAATAATATGCCGTATAAAGTCTATAAATCATTAAAAAATATATAATTATGAATAATTTGCATTGTTTATTAATTAATACATTATATTTAATAATATTTTTCATTTATCGAATATATATTTGTTTAATATTACCTACTTACCTTTCCGTGTAATCAAAAAATTGTTGAGTGGAATACTTTAAGTATATTTTAATTATATTCTAACATATATGTTAATAATATTTTAAGTAGAAAAAGAATAGAGTAAATACATTTTAATTATATCTTTATTTAGAAATACTTTTTCATATATTTATTACAGTTGAGGTTCAAATGTGGGGAGGTTTTTCAAAATCTTTTATAATTAGAAGGACTTGAGTCTTAATTTTCTTCTTCTTCTTCATCATTGTCTTCCGGTCGCTCGAAAATTTCCAATTCAATATCATCATTTTCGTTGTCAAGGATATTTGTCTCTCAGATCTTCGAGAATTTCGGGGTCAAATGTACTATCTTCATTGAGATCGCTTTGATACGGTGAAGCATTGAGGCACGTTTATCCATTACACTGGCCACAAGCTAAAGAACATTGCAACCCCGATTTTCTGCATCCGCAGCGTGAACCACAACCATTCTTGCAGTTGCAAAATATTAAAATATATAATATAATTAATATATACTTAAAGTATTCCACTCAACAATTTTTTGATTACACGCAAAGGTAAGTAATATTAAACAAATATATATTCGATAAATGAAAAATATTATTAAATATAATGTATTAATTAATAAACAATGCAAATTATTCATAATTATATATTTTTTAATGATTTATAGACTTTATACGGCGTATTACTTACCGGGACTTACGGTCGACCTTGCATTATGCTGTGAATAGGTAAGCACGGCGCGCTCTCCGCCCTCTATCTCAAATACGGTTGAGTATATAAAAAAATGTTTGGGACAAAAGTTGTAGAGAATTTTATTCTCTACACTTTTTTGTAATAAATGCAAATGGCACTAAAACCATAGGAAGCGAGATATTTGCGAAAAACCGATTTTTGTGACCTTTGACCTTGAATATCTTAAGACGCGGACACGAGATTTTATGAGGCATTTGAGACAACTTTTAGAACGCCAAAATAAAGGTTTATACAAGTTTACAGCTTATTATCTCTCATTCCTAGGTTGACCCTCTTTTTTGGTTTAAGTGATTGGATTATTCCTGAATTGCTCGTAACAGTCATAATGCGATTACATCCACATGCCATTTTCATTTTTAGATGCATTTCTAAAGTAAGATTCCAGTAAAAATGTGTTTTGTTCCAAGGAAATCATTTTGAGCTCTAAAAATTTTCAAAAATTTAATAACTAGTTTAACTGAAACAATGAAATCACAGTATAGTCTAATCAGACATGCGTTCAAAAATTAATAGGTGCCCTGATCGTGTCTTTTGTTGATCTCTCATACCTTAAACTGAAGAAACCTTGGCTTACCATTTTTTTTTAACTTCGGAATACGAGCTTTAGTGGCTTATACGAAAGTTTCGTTTAGAACTAAAAAAGTATATCTCAGTTCCACTCTAATTTCGTCTATTAAATCTGGATATAAGTTAAAGTAAGGTCATTATTTTCGTTTTTTGTTATCATGAACAGAAGAAAATGTATGGCCATGTGATGAAAACGCAGTCTTAAAACTGGAGATACTCATATGTTTCAGTGACAATTATCCATTTAAATATGTTTAACCCATTAAAGATTCAATGTCAAATCTTCGCATAATTCCTTGGCAAATAATTAATAAACATAAATCCACAGCACCTGCGAATAGTTCGTTGTTGTATGACAGCATGCCGTATTATTAGAATATGAATAAAACAGGTTGTTATACAGGGTGTCCCATCCAAAAGTAGGCACCCTGAATAACTTTGGAGATGAAAAATTGATGAAACACGTCGACCTTGTTTCCAAGGTAGACATATTTTAATGTAATACTTGTATACCTATCATCATCCCTCTACCCTACACGGTCGCCCCTTCAAATGGCAAAGGGGGGTCGAGTGATACATCTTTTGAAAGGTCTTTCAATTCCCTACATAACTGTGTATTTTTGTTGATTCGTTCTTAAGGAAAATAATTTTATTTTTGATGATTCCACACAATCGCTATCGTTTAAAAAATCTAAAATACACGGCACTGGGCATTGGAATTTATAAAAAAAACTACATTTTTTAGTGCTCTCAAATGAACACGAGGTTTTTCGACAAAAACACTTTCCTTGTCCATTTAGTTTTAGAATAATAAAAGACTCATAAGTAGAGCTGTCCGAGGTGGCTGGAGTACAGCCACGGTCTTGCGATGGCGTCACACGTGCCGATTTAGAAGTCAAACGCGCCAAAGGGTAAAAAACGACCGTACGCGGACACAGTGAATAAATTTATCAGTGAATTTCCGGATTTATTCTATGACGGATGTAAAATAATTTGTAAAGTTTGTAATCAAGACTTAATGTGCTGGCACAAAACAGATTGTCGTCGTCATCAACACCGTGCAACATCAAAATAAAAAAAATGGCATGCCTTTGACAACTCAGTTGATGTTTGATTTATTGTTAATGTTAATAGCCTGTAATATTCCGCTACACATACTGGATAAACAACCAATTCGGAAGTTTTGGAATAAATACAATCCCCAGGTGAACTTACCAAGTCGTACATCGTTACGTAGATATATTCTAGCATGTTCGTGAAGACATTGTAAATAGGATTAAATGTGGATTAAAAAATACACGGCTCTGTTATGTATTGACGAGACGACAGATGGTAAAAAATTCTATTTTAAATATTATAGTACGTGTACTGGGCTCTCTTAAACTAACATTTCCACTTCTACTAGCTAGTAAAAGACTAACTGCGTGTACTGGCGAAATAATTACGGGGTGTTGGAGACGTTCGAAAAATTTGAACTTTCAACAAGTCAAGTATTGATGTTTGTGACTGATGGTGCTGCGACAATGCGCATGGTAGGTCGTTCTTTTCAAAGAGATAATTGTAGGTTTCTACATGTTACGTGTAAAGTGCATGCGTTACATCTTGTGGCAGAAACGATTCGAAAATGTTTTCCAGAGGTAGATGCATTAATAGCAAATACAAAAAAAGTTTTTCTCAAATCTCCTAAACGGCTTCGAGCATTTCACAGACAGTGTCCTGGTGTCCCTAAATCACCAGTGCCGATTCTTACACGTTGGAGAACGTGGTTGAAAGCGGCTTTTTATTGTGCTGAATATTTTCAACAAATAAAAGCTGTGATACTACAGTTCAACCCTAACGAGGCTGCAGCTATTAGGGAAAACCAGACAAGCTTTCAAGACGTTTCCCTTGAAACAGATTTAAAAACTATTAATAACAATTATAGAGGACTACACGACGCAATAGAAAAATTGCAAAATAGTTCGTTGTCGTTAGTGGAATCGCTGCAAATAGTGGACGACGTAAATACACAGCTACAGGCTATAAATGACGCAAAAAATAATCGCGTTAGTGAAAAATTCGAGAGTGTATTACAGAAAGATCCTGATTTTAGCAAATTAAGACAAATTTGTGATGGTACATCTACAACTTCGTTAAGTGAGTTCACAGATTGTTTTACTTATGCCTGTATTACATCCGTAGATGTCGAACGCTCATTTTCAAAATGCAAAACATATTTTTTCACCAAAGCGAACATCGCTGACGGAGACAGCTGTAGAAACATACCTGATGCTATTATACTATAGATCTTCCCCACTTTGTGATGACGCAACTAAACTACTTGATAAATCTGCTTAAAAGGGTGGAGTTTTATACAAATTTTTATAAAATGTAACATTATTATTAAAATTTATTTCCATTTACTTACTTATTCAAGTATTATGATATGATGTAAACATATGAGTCATATGACGGCTCTGTCGGCCAGGTGACCTCGGACAGCTCTACTCATAAGTATTTGATAGTCCTTGAACATTAATTTGTTCATAATCAATTTTAAATCGAGACACATTTTACCATAGTGAGTTCTCAAAATGGTTTATACCCTTCAGAGAGAATAGAAATTGTCAGCATTTATTTTAAAAAACTATAATTATGCTAGAGCTACGGAGCGCATATTCAATAGAAATCACCCAGATAGAAGGGTTGGTTTTCCGTATGTCTTACAATTATTGACAAAATTTATGGAAACAGGTTCTGTAGGAAACAAAAAGCATGAACCTCAGCGACCGATTAGGAATGAAGCAGTCGAAGTGGCAGTTCTGGGTCATTTGCAGATGGGTAATACTCAATCGATCAAGAAAGTAGCTGAGGCTTCCGGTGTATCACGAAGCAGTGTTCATCGAATTGTAGAGGCCCAACAAATTTCATCCATATAAATTTAAATTGGTACACGAATTAAAGGAAGATGATCCCGATAGTCAGCTTGAATTCTGTGAGATTTTTAGTGAACAATTAAACGGTAATGTCAATCTACTGTACAATACGTGTTTTTCTGATGAATCGACATTTCAGTTAAATGGGAAGGTAAACAGGCACACTTGTAGGTATTGAGGGAAACCAATCCACATTTAATCATGGAAACTCATACCCAAAGGCCTCAGAAGTTAAGAATGTTTGGGCTGGCATCTTTAGGGGATCACATTGTCGAGCCGTTTTTTATTCCTGACAATTTATATGGCGAAAGGTACCTCGATCTGTTAGAAAATTACATCGATCCAATGATTACCCAAATCCTCGAAGAAGACGATAATCTTTTAGAGGGCGAACTGTTTTTTCAACAGGATGGGGCACCCCACATTTTGCTATAGCAGTCCGTCAATTTTTGTATAATCGGTTTCCTGAGCGATAGATTGGAAAAAGAGGTACTGTGGAGTGACGCACTAGGTCACCCGATTTAACTCCCTTGGATTTCATTCTGTGGGGACATTTGAAATCGAAGGTATTTGCAACAAAAACCGCATCTCTGGAAGAGTTACGTGAAAGAATTGTTCGAGAATGTCGTTTATTGACTTCAGATGTGTTCAGAAATGTTCGTACAGAATTTCAAGACAGATTATACTACTGTATGGAAGTCGGTGGGGGTCATTTTGAGCAATATATACGATAATTTAAATTGCTTCTTTTTATTTTTATTTCCCGAACCTAAAATAATGAAACAATTATTTCTCAGGAACGAATCGATAAAAGTTTAAAAAAATACACAGTTATGTAGATAATTGAAAGACCTTTCAAAAGATGTGTCACTCGACCCCCTTTGCCATTTGAATTTTTTGAAGGGGTGGCCGTGTAGGGTAGAGGGATGATGATAGGTATACAAGTATTACATTAAAATATCCCCCTTTGGAAACAAGGTCGACGTGTTTCACCAATTTTTCAAAAAAATTTTATCTCCAAAGTTATTCAGGGTGCCTATTTTTGGTTGGGACACCCTGTATGTATAACCTCTATTATGTATTAAAATAATCGCTTGTGTATATGTGCATTTCAAGTAATGTCGCGTACAATATACAAATTGCGTGAATACAAACCGGCTTAGCAATACCGCAGAAACAAACCATTTAAACTGCAGTTTTATAGTCATAGTTAAAACATGGTGGAACGCTAAAAAAATATTTTTCCCAGACAGTCTAGAAAGTTAACTGTTTTTGGTCAATTTTTTGAGTGGAAAATACATATTTACCGGTCAAGCCCGGGAAAGAGACTTGTCACTTTGGTTAACAGCAGTATCTGAAAACAATTAAAAATGATTAATCCAGTCCTCTTTGAAAGTAAGCGTCGGATATCTGTCTTTACTTTCAAAAGATTTCAAATTAATAAGTTTTTGCTGAAAAAATATTGTACGTAACATACCCGGAAAGTGTCTTTACTGGGTTGCCAGCTCGCCCAGTAAAGAATCACTTTCCCGCCTTGTTACGTAAATAACTACTGTTTACCAAAAATAAAATATGCATTTTGTAATTTTTTTCTTAGCATAACTTTTCTAAAATATTTACATTTCTTCAAGATAATCGGAAGTTTTCAATGAAATGCACGTAATAATTAAATGTATAGTCTACAAAAACTTGTTTTTAATTATTATTCCCATGACCGTGAAATAAACATAATGATTATTATCATAAAATAGTATCAAGAAACCTGTTTTTAAATAAAATATTTATAAACAAAAGTACACGATTATAATTAAAATAGCATATACAGATTTAAATAATATGATAATGTACCTCGAAGAATATTTAGAGAATATCAAAAAAGCGAATCCTTATAATTTTAAAATATTTTGATATACTTGGCTCTTGAATATTTATACATAATTATTTTCATAGATCCAAAAAAATGAGTCCTGTGTCACACAGACTCCAAAGTAAATACTCTTTTTTTTTTCAATAAAATATCAAGGTTAGGTGTTCCACTGATATAACTTAATCTGAGAGATCTAGTTTTATAATACAAGCTAAACTGATATGCCTAAATTAAATGCAAAACTGCAGTATTAGTAACGTTCTGTGCTATAAAATATTTTATATGCATGTAAAAGAAGGAATATGTAATAATCAGCATGGTTTTGTATCAGGCCCATCAACAATAAGCAACTTGATTTGTGTTACACAATTTATTTCGGGAGCGTTGGATGAGCGAAGTTGATGTCATGTTATACTGATTTTTCAAAAGCTTTTGACAGACTTGACCGCGGTATTCTACTAAGAAAGCTTTCTGAATTTGGTTTTAACAAAAATTTACTATTTTGGTCCTCTTACTTAAAAAAATAGAAAGCCATATATTTAGTACCGTGGTTATAAGTCTGATGAGATTATTACTATGTCGGGTGTGCCACAAAGATCCCAATTGAGTCCACTGTTTTTCAACTTTATTTGTTAATGACATTGTGCTTGATCTAACTTGCCATTGTCTGCTATAGGCGAATAACCTCAAGCCCTATTCGGCTGTTAATGATGAATCAAATTGACTGCATTTGCAAACAGATCTCAATACAATAAATAGCTGGTGCACTTTAAACCACCTATACCTTGCTGCCAAATGTAATGCCATAACATACCAGAAAACTGAATCCGTTTCAATATACCTATACTATAAATCAGATACATCTGAATAAGCCTGATTCATTTAAAGATCTTTTTTGTAGGAACGCATAATGACCTCATGTCAAAGTGGCAACATGGCGCCCAACGTGGGGCTATTTAAGACAGTTTTGGTATTTACTAAACCCTAAAATTGTTGTTGTTTATATGATGCTAGGTATGTATGTACTTACCGTGTTTGCTCGTATTGCATCTGGGACAGGCAGGCGAGAAACAGGGGCATTTCTACTGTTACCACAAGTTCTAATAATGTTCCCACACAAAAACAAAGTGACATCAAATACTTAAAAAAAAAACAACTACCAAACTCTCTCCGAAAGCGCAACTCCCAACTCACTTTCTACCTAACTCAACAAGTCTCCACTGTATTAATTGTTTTGTTTCAAGGAAGCGGGTAAAGAAGTCACACCATGGTTACTTTCATATGAGGAAACTGTGGAAATATACAATTAAATGCTTATACTTCTGCATTATACATTGGACTAATATACAAGGTGTTTCAATAAAATATTTGAGAAACGATTGCCCAAGTGATTTAAGATGGATGTGTTATATTGGTGTGTTCATCTATACTTACTTCAGAGAAAAAATTAACCTTGCAACTATAAAAAACAATTACTTACTGACTGACGGGGGGAAATGCTTGTTATTGTCAAGTGTCCAATAGCGATGCATATAAGCATCGTGCCCATTACCTCATATTGAAAATAAATACACACACACACACTCTAAATACGTAGTATTTATAACACATCAATGTGAATAACACGTGGATACGTAAACAGTGCGAAATTAGAGACAACGGAGGTTAACTTTTTTTAAATTTCTCATTCAAATCCTTTAGAGGATAAAGTGAACTTGTTGTGGATTAGTGATCTTCTGGAGTTGCAATTTAACGGCACAGAATTATATTGCACAAACTGTAAAAAAGAGCTTTCGTGCAACCCCAAAGCGAATATTAAGAGACTCATTTCCTTAGACAGTCATAAAAAATGTGTGAGTGGTTGTGTTACCGACCAACCAAATGTTAACTTAGATTTAGGGGAAATGATGATTGAGTGTAATATACTATGGACGAAACTAGATAATCCACTATTTAGACAATTTTTGCAAAAGTGTATTGGTGGGCAGCATAGCAATGTTCAGGTGTATCTCTAAACTGACCTTAGGGGGCTACACATTTAGAAACAACGGACACACATTTAATATCCAAGTATACTACGATTAATCTCTCTCACAGAAAAATCCCAGTGTCACGACCAGGATTCGAACCCGGGACTTTTGGGTGAGAGTCAAGTGTCCTCCGACCATCAGTCATACGTCAAATTCCATTATGGTTTTAAAATTCACGGCAAATTCGGGAAAATATTCCCAGAATTCTTCGTTCCTTATTACACATGCTTCTGCTGTTGCTGCATGAAATTACGTACCCTCTGAATACAATGTAATCTTCACGGATTGTTGTAGTAGCTTAGTGAACACGTTGCGTCAACTTCTCAACAGAGTTTATTGGCTCAGTGTACACTAGTTGTTTCATATTACCCCATTAAAAAGTCACCGCGGTTTATGTCCGGGGTTAGGGTAATTTTAGATGTAAACTCCAATATGGTTTTACAATTCACAGCGAAATCGGGAATACGCTCCCTGAATTCCGCAGTCACCATTTTCATTTTTTAACCCATTTCTAAGTAAAATTCCAGTAAAATGGTTTCTTCCGAGGAAACCATTTTGAATTCAAAATTTTCAAAAAAATCAGTAATCAGTTGAACTGATTCCATGACAGAACCTGACATTTCAATCTGACAACAAGGATATCACAGTATTAATAACCCGATCAAAGACGTCATTCGAAAATTCATTGACACCCTTGATCGTGTTCTTTGTTAATCTCCAGGTATTTGTTGTTTTCATTTGATTCAAATAATAAATAATAAGAAAAACATTTCTTAACGAATGTTATAAGAATAAGAATATACATATGATTTTGTTCTCGTTTTCTCAGAACATACCATAGAATTACTAAACAAGGATGAAAGGAAGATCCTTGCTCTCAAGCATACGTAAGCTAATTTTCATGTGGCGTGATTTCAATTGATCTGCATAGCAAGGCCCGGGGTTTTAAAAATATCCCACAATCAAACACCCACTTCAAATAATTGTGGATGTTGTACAATTGTCACACCTACATATTTCTAAATAAATATGAAATCATGCTGAGATCAATTGCAAAATTGTCGTCATTTTGTGCATAAATAATTTGATGGACGACATAATTTCAAGACTATTTTTTATGATTGTCTGACGACATTGAACTTACTGTTCACTAATTTGCATTTTGTCTGCTTAAATTAAATTTGAAAATACATCTTTTGAGACACCTGTGCACGTAATCAATTAATTCCATACTAAAATATTTTGGAAATTATTCATAAGCATATGAGTAGAAGTATCAATACGTTTATTACATATGTAGTAAAAGAAACAACTTCTGTCAAATTCGTTTTTATGTGCCTTTTAAAAATGTCCCATGCATGTTCGATTGGGTTCATATCTGGGACATTGAGTGGCCATTGTATTCCGTTTTCTTATAGATATCGGCTAACACCGCAGTTCGATGTGGAAATGTATTGTCGTTCACATAAATAAAATTTTCCCTCACTGCCCCGCTAAAACATATGCGTTGCTGTAGGATATACTGAGTAGTGAATATATTGTTTCTAATTGAGGGTTGGCATCAACGGCTATTAAAGTTGCTTTAGCAGCATAATTAGCCCAAAACATAGTTCAGTTCGCTTAAAAAAAGCACGACGTATACCTGATGCTAGTCCTTATTTTCAGAAGCTATGCGATACATCGAAATAGTATTTGAATTGTCTTATATTAATTTCAAAATAAAAAAAAATGAATTATTATTTGCTGTCGTCTCCAATTAATCTGCCGACACTGTATATGTATATACGTATAACAGGCAACTAAACATTCATTTAAAATAATTTATGTTTATTTATTTGTTAAATCCTTATTTTATTTCTCTGTTGAAATCAATGTGACTAGCTGGTCGAAAGGTAAACGCACTGGACTGTTTCTCCTCCACACAAGGTCTGTTCGAAGGTAGTGGGGGTTGTATACATGTGGTATTTAATTTCAATTCAATTAATTTTAATTGCCAATGTCATTAATTAAACTATCAACTGCTGTATCTAATATATCTTTATATAATTTTTAATTATGTTTTCTAATCTCTTACTTATACCAAATCATTTTCCAGATTCAGTTACTATAGCGGCAGAGATGGGCAAAGTACTCATTTAAACTACTTCAAGTATCAAGTACCAAATAGTTAGTTGTGGTATTTGTTGCATCAAGTATCAATTATATTTCAAAAAGCAGAATACTTCAAATATCAAGTATTTCGAGGTAGTACTTGCAATTTTGGGTGCAAGTACTACTTGTACTACTTCAATTAGCCACTTAATTCTAATAGGTACATTTGAATACTTCAAGTATTTTCTTGTTGTATCAAATATCAAGTATTGTTTATAAAAGTAAAACACACGTACATTTAACTACTTCAGTACTTTAAATTTTTTATTTTTATCTAAACCAATCTATATGTGTAAATTTTTCTGTACATTGACATTTTTTTATATTTAGGGTATATTTAAATAATGATACAGTTTTTTGAGTTTGTTTTATTTATTTATTAAATGGGAAAATTTTACTCCTAACATTCCATTTCATTAATGTATTCTAAAATAACTAAAAGTAAAAATTTATAAATAATTTTTCAGATTTGACAAAATTTCTTGAATATTAGTGTAGAAACACAAACCAAATATGATATTCTATTTTTGTTAACAATAGCAAATAAAGCAAAAGTATTTATTCCTGTAAAGTAAATGACTGATTAGCTTTTAATAAAACCAAATGTCAAAATTGGCATCAGATAGTTATTTCATAGTGGTGTATTTGCAATTCCAGCAAATGAGAAAAGTCTCTCCACTATAGTATATATAGATATGCTAAACAATGGTAAACGGCGTGATGTTCTAGCAGTTAGCTACATTTTACTAATTTCTCAACAATTTTGTTTTTTTTTTTTAAGAAAGATAGTCACAAGTACTAGAAACTGACCAATCCTTATAAAAATCCACTGGCCTAGTAAAAAAAATTACAAATTTTGTTATTTGACGGTTTAAAATTTATTTTAGTTTCACTTCGATTTTCAGATGTTTCCGGATAATATTTTCGAATAAACAGTGGTCAAGACAGTCTGTGTTCTTTTTGTTAACGTGCTAATTTAAACAAAATCAAAAATTTCGATTTTTTAAAAAGATATACTAGATTTAACCTATACATGTGTCAGAAAATATATTCAGTTGTAATTTGTAATTTATAATTAATTATTTGATTATAAGTTATCTCGATAAATAAATAATTCACCAGTCATAGTAGTCATAGTAGTACATATAAGTACATATTTTTTTATACAATATATTTTATACAATTACATTATACCACTGGATGGCAATAGCCTTCGTTGCTGGGAATCTGTTTGTACGGGGTGAATATTCTAATTTGATACCCCCTTTATCTTCGTAAATTTTTAAATACTTTAAAAATTCAAAATACTACTTTATGTAATTTTTTCTGCAGATTTCAGATCTGCTATCAGAATTTTCATAGACCTTTTACTATACGAGGGATGTTCTAAAGTTACATTTTTTTAAATGGAACACCCTGTATATTTTTACATATTTGGATTCGCCTCGTGTTTCTGATTTCAAAAATGTATAATTGTTATATGTTTATTTCAATAATAACCGTGAAAACCATAAATTCATATTTTTATTCATACCCACATACCTACCTATTTTTTTCAAATAACCAATTAACAATAATTAACTGGCAGCACACGAACAACTTAATTAACCATCAACATAAAAAATAAAAGTAACCAATAAATTTTCAATGTGTACGCCATTTTGTGCATTGCACAGCTGGTATCTCTTAATTAAATTCTGAATCACATTATTCAGTATATAATGCCGATTATCATTTAGGTACTGAATTTCTAGAACTAGTTGCTCTCGTATAATTTCTAATGTTAAATTGTCTTTCGCGTAAATTTTATTCTTCAAATGCGCCCACAAAAAGGTATCTAGGGGCGTTAGATCTGGACTTCTCGGTGGCCAACTAATTGTTCCATATTTTCCGATCCACTCCTGGTAATTTTCATTTAAATAATTACTGACATTTACAACGTTATGGCATGGCGCACCGTCTTGTTGCCAAATGATGTTCCTAGTGATTCCTATGGGGAGATTGTCCAAAAAAATTTTCAATTTCATTTCGCAAAAAACGTAAATACCTTTCGCCATTTAAATTTCCTTCATAACAAAGTGGTTCAATTACTCTATTATTAATTATTCCGCACCAAACCTTTTAAGAAAATAAATTAAACTTTAGAACATACGATTATTACCATTTTACCTGAAGAGATTGTCGTCCTTGAAATTGAATTTCTTTATATTTATGCGAATTTTCAAACGACCAGTAGTGCATGTTTTTCCTATTGAAACATCCTGCAGTTGTGAATGATGCCTCATCCGTCCACAGAATATTCTGAAAAATTGCTTCGTGGGTTTGCCTGTGAATTATTTGCTGACAAAATCGTAATCGCGAGATAGGATCTGCAAGTAACAGTTTTTGAACTGGCATTACACTATAAGGTTTACGTTTATATTTCTTTAAAGTCTTTATTACTGAACCCTGGGAAACTTCATTTATTCGTGCGCAGTTTCGGGTTGAGTCATAGGGATTTTCTTCAAAATGTAGCAATATTCTCAATTCCATTTCCTCCGTTAAAATTGTAGCTTGAACATTTCTATTTGTATCAGTAAAATTTCTTGTGTTAAGAAATTTTTCTTCTGTTCTTTTAAATATTAATTTGGTGGGTTGTCGTCTGTTGGGAAACTTTCTTCCATAATGTCTTAAAGCTGCTGCAGCATTTCTGTTGTTTTCCAGATATGTGTTATATATATCAAATTTTTCTGCCCAAGAATACCTCATATTTATATTATAAATTCCCCTAACACGCGAAAACTATTATAACAAAGCGTCGGTAATTGTTACAATCAATTGTTGTAACTGTCAAAAAAGTTGTTTCAAATTTGTTTTCAATAGCAAAGCCCACTGTTTCTAAGCAAGAAATTTATGGTTTAATTTATGGCTAAAATATAAATTTATGATTTTCACGGTTATTATTGAAATAAACATAACAATTATACATTTTTGAAATCAGAAACACGAGGCGAATCCAAATATACAGGGTGTTCCATTTAAAAAATGTAACTTTAGAACATCCCTCGTATAGTAAAAGGTCTATGAAAATTCTGATAGCAGATCTGAAGTCTGCAGAAAAAATTAGATTATATTTTGAATTTTTAAAATATCTCAAAATTTACGAAGATAAAGGGGGGTATCAAATTAGAATATTCACCCGGTACAAAGCCGTTTTACGGACGATTTTTTTTTAGTCTTGTTCATTCAATTCAGCGTTATGTTATATATAGTCTAGTGTACATTGTAACGCTTAATAATAATAATAATAATAATAATAATAATACAAGCGCCCCGGGCCCAGACGGCATTAACAACTGGTGGTGGAAGAAATTTCCTTCCACTCACCGCCGTCTGGCGCGAGTTTTCAACTCATGGTTGAACGAGGGGCAGCAGATTCCGGACTGGTTCGTCGAGGGACGTACTGTGCTTATCCCCAAAAAGGGGGATCTTTCCGACCCGAGGAATTATAGGCCGATCACTTGCCTTAACTCCTGCTACAAGATATTTACACGTATCTTGTATGCTAGGACACTGAGGTCTGTTGATCCGGTCTTCCAGCAGATACACGAACAGCGTGGTGCCAAGAAGGGCATGGCAGGTTGCAAGGACAGCCTGCTGATAGACCGCTGTATTACACAGGATTCTGTGCAATACAAGCGGAATCTATCGATGGCCTGGATTGATTATCGCAAGGCATTTGATACAACATCGCACGAGCTATTGTTGTACTTGCTCGAATGTCTTGCGGTACCAGCACCACTAGTGAGATGCATAGAACAGCTGCTGCCGCTCTGGAAGACCCGCTTCACCATAACATCAGGTGCGCAGCGGGTCACGACAGAGCAGGTGGCATTTAGGAGAGGAGTTTTCCAGGGTGACTCCCTGAGTCCTCTCCTCTTCTGCATCTCACTGCTGCCGTTGTCTGTTGGGCTCCGCCAAACCCGCGGATATCAATGTGGGCCACCCAGCGACCGGAGGCATAAGGTCACCCATCTATTTTATATGGATGACCTTAAACTTTATGCCTCCGGAGAGCGTGAACTACAAAACGCTCTTAGGGTGGTCGAAGAATATACGCGGGCAATTGGTATGGAGTTCGGGTTGGACAAATGTGCAGTCGTCCACCTCAAGAGAGGACGATGCGGGGAATTCCCTGAAGATGCGCAGCTCGCAGACGGAAGCATCCTAAGACATCTGGATGCCGGAGAGACCTATACATACCTGGGTGTGCAACAAAGGCACATCCAGGATGTAACACAAATAAAGGATTCTCTCCGCGGCAAGTACAGACACCGCCTCCGAAAGATTTGGTCTTCCGAGCTTTCGGGGAAGAACAAGGTGTCTGCAACTAATATGCTTGCCGTTCCGATTCTGCTCTACTCCTTCGGAGTAGTAAAGTGGAGGGTAGATGAGCTGCGCCAATTAGACAGAGATACCTGCAAGATGATGAATATTCACAGAAGTATTCATCCTAGATCGTCCGTTCCTCGTGTGTACCTACCACGTCAACGGGGGGCCGAGGACTCTTGAGCCTGGAGTGTACACATGGCAGAGTAGTACTGAGTATGGCATGTAACATACTTAGGAGCTCAGATCCCCTCCTGCGGTTCGTAAAACACCACGAAACTGTAGGAGTGGGAGCAGGATTATTCAAGGCAGCAAAAAGAGCCGCAGATGAACTCGGTCTCGCATTTGATATCAGGCGAGGAGGCCGGCGAGGTGCTGATGTTGAGTCAGTCACCGAACTTCAGCCAAATCGTCTGAAAGCCCGAATCAGAGCTGCCGAACAGGAAAATCTGTTTCGGCAGCACGTCGATAAACCCCAGCATGGTGTCTTCTATAAGAACATAGAAACACTGGGTTTATCGACCAAGCTGACCTTCGCCTTTCTAAGGTCAGCAGGGCTTAAGTCGGAGACCGAGGGATTCATTATGGCCTGTCAAGATGGTGTTATCAACACCTTGGTCTACCGTAGCCGCGTGTGGCGTGTAGAGGTTCCTGATATCAATTGCAGGACCTGCCATCAGGCGCCGGAATCGCTCATGCACTTATTATCTGCATGTCCTATATATGCGATTTCGGCCTACATCCACCGGCATAATGCGGCGTTACGAGTGCTATACTACCATCTAAGGCACTCGTACGGGGTAGACCAGACACCAGTGCTGCCTTACGTCCCCGGAGATATTGAGTCCGTTGTCGAGAACGAGAAATGCCGGATTTACTGGAATTACTCGTTCCCGACTGTCAGGCTAATCCAAGCCAACAAGCCTGACATAGTCCTCCTCGACCATCAACTCAAGGTGATGTATGTCATCGAGTTCTCGGCACCTGCGGAGAAAAACATCACCTTGAAGGAGGAGGAGAAACGGACCAAATATCGCGATCTCCGGTACGAGCTCCAAGTGCTGTACCCAGGCTACTCGGTCAAAATGGTCGTCCTTATTATCGGTGTACTCGGAGGGATAAAGCCTACGCTGCTCTCGGAACTGAAGATCATACCGGCCTGCCAAAAACCAGCCGAGTGGCTTGCAGGTCAAATGCAAAAGGCGGTCATTCTGGGTTCTCTCCGTCTACTTAGGGCACACGATTCTGGTATCTACAGTCACTAACCCTGCGGGATGTGGGGAGTGGCTGTAGTTGATGCGCCGGCGCGACTCCCGTGAGGCGTCGGAGGCCACGGGAGGACTGACCGGCATCGGGAAACCGAAAAAAAAAAAAAAAAAAAAAAAAAAAAAAAAAAAAATACAAGCGCGAAGTAGTTAAAATTAGTTCGGTGCAGTGTAGCTTTTGGAGTTAACTTGAAATAAACAGACAAGCCGAAGAACATAAATTTTGCAGATAGCCTTCCCTTCATGGGAGAATAAAAAACGTGAAAAATTTTAATGTGGAAACAAATCAACCATTACAATTTATTTAATATGGATGATGCACAATAAAAACGACAAAAAATATTAAAATTCCTATTCACTTACTTTCAAAATAAATGATTTTATTTCCATAAATAAAACACAATATTATTCATATACTATAGATATATAATATTTCTGTCCTAAAAACTTAACACTGAAGAATTCTAAATTATTTTTAATTAATAAGTTAACAAATGACGTCGTACTTTGCTCGTAAAAAAATAATCAATGGAAAAAGTATTTTCCACAGTATTGTTTCCAATCCATTTGTGTTTTAATTTATAAATGAAATGCATAAGATGCTATTTTTGCTGTAAATTTAATTAATATAAAATTATTTTCCAAGACATTTTGCAATGTTTTATTTTTTTACAGCAAATTAGTAACACCTTGTCTTATGAGGAGCACTATAAATTTTCATAAAGTTATTATGACAAAGTAAAAAGCAGTCCTACCTGCTGAGTAACAAATATAAGTTATAAGTAGAGTATTGAGTGTTAATAAATAATTTTAATATTACTTTATAGAAAGTTACTATTTTTGATTTGATTAAAAAAAAACAGTAAAGATATCTTTTTTGATAATCAAGTTGTAATAAAAAAATAAAAGTACTGCTTATTAATCTTATGTAAAATATAAATTATAACTTATCTGAACACATTAACACATAATATAAACACTCAATATAGGACTATACGTTTATTACCCTCACACTATGTCTAATACAAATTAAAGGCAAATGCTCTTTTTAGCAATAACGAATAACTGCTTGCTCTTGCCAGTCACTGCATGTTTCAACTAGATTGTAAACTTACTTGCAATACCTAAAGTACTTGAAGTAGTAATCAAGTACTTTAAATACTTGAAGTAAATTGTAAAGTACTTCTTTAAGTACTGTAATTTCGTTTAAAAAGTACTAAATCATAAGTACTATTCTAAAATATTTGCAAGTATCAAGTACCAAGTACTCACTTCTTCGGATGTTTGAAGTAAAATACTTCAAGTAATAAAAAGTAATTGAAGTACAATTTATACTACTTTTACTTGAATTAGTGCTCATCTCTGATAGCGGCCTAATCATATTTTTACTTTCTTATGCCGAATGTAAGGAAGTATAGTAATCGGGATTTGTTTGACCTCGAGATTTTGATTGATTTTTATGTTTTGAACCCTCCTGAATCCATTGTGACTATTTTCCGAATGATGTCTGTCGGTGCGTGCGTGTGTCTGTGTGGATGTGTGTGTGTGTGTATGTATGTGTGTGTGTGTGTGTGTATGTGTGTATCCGCGATAACTCAAAAAATACTAATAGGAGACCTTCCCAAATTTGGCAGTTAAGATTGTCAACAACATTTTAGGTGACACATTAAATTTGGTGAATGTGGTACCACCAGAAGAGAGACAATGAATAAAAGAAGTAAAAAGGTACAATTTCGGGAAAAAAAAAATTGCATTTCTGGACGAATCTCGATGAATTATAATGAAAAAAAACATAACTTTATGGAAAAATCTGTCTGCATGTCTGTAGTATCGTGAGCAGCCACAGTTTTCAAATTTGGTACACATGTTCTAAAGGCCAAAGACAATGATAAATTCGATGATGAGCTTAGCCAGCTGAAAGGGGGCCCACGGGACTCAAACTTTTTTTGTATTTGCCTTTACAAAAAAAATATATTTTTGATGAAAGATTATAAATCATGTCTACTATATCAAGCCAATAAAATATATTTTTCAATTACTTAAGTAAAGCTGATGTAAACTTAAATTTTTTATACATTTGACCTGATAAAATGAGGTTTAGGATAAAACAGTTTGACATTTGAAATGTCTAATTTAGTTACAAAAATGTCAATGTCAATAAGAAGAAATTATTAAAATATATGGCATGAATTATTATTGACAGTATCGAATGACGCTGATAATTAATTATTTAAAAATTTTACTGAAACATTTCAAGGTACGCTATTAAAATTTAATTGAGGCAAGTGAAGAATTAAATAGAATGATTTTTTTACATCAGGATGATATATACTGGTATAAGAAAGTTATGTGCTGGCCACATCAAATATTTTATTAAAATAATGTTATTCATAACTTTTCTTTTATGTAAAAAGGCTAATTTTCTTATGGCGAATTTGGCAAAAAAAATAGTTTATTAGTGAGTGGAAACTTGTTATTTCGCAAGACGTATGCGTATCACTCCGATAATGATAAATGAAGTAAATGGGTTACTAGAGTATGATTTTCAATACGGATTTTCTAGGTAATTAATTCTGGTAATTAACCTGCGCAATTATCAACGCTTGGTATAATTTTTTATTGTTCAAAGTGAAAATGAGTGATAAAATTTCAATAAATTAAACAAAAAACACGTCAACTTAAGAAAACGCGATAAAGAAAAAACTAGAGATTCCTGTAATTATTCCCTTTGCAAATTTGTATTACGAGAGTTAATTTAAATTATTAAAACACTGTAATTTACGTACAGACAATTAAGATTTGTATCGCTGTAATGATAAAATCCAAACAGAGAGTGAAAGTTTTCAGTAGAACTCAGCACGTCAGGTTAGATACTTGTAATTTCTGCAGGTTGAATATGAAGAATGAAGGAGATTTTTAAGTTGCTAATTGTTATTAATTAAACATGTTTTTAGTAATTAAAATAAATGAATTTTTTCGTTAATACAATTATTGTTCTAGTTACGGTTACAAAATCGGTATAAACAATTAAAATAATAATGTAAATTCTCACAAAGGTACTCTACTGTAACTGACAGCATAAATCGTTTCAATGCAAATTCAGAACACTGTTTTTTTTTTAATATTAAAAATAACCGCTTTTTTACTGTTTTTGTAAATACGCTCATTTGGTGGAAACCAATCCAAAAATGTGCAAACTTTTTTGTAACTTTGAACTTTTGTAACATCAATTTTCACTTTACCCAATAGTGTCATCTTCACTGATATGGCTATATTTTATATAAATGAGGCAAATAATAAAGAAAATTATCGTTTTCAGGCACAAGAAAATCCGTATTGGATTTTACAGGTACACACTCAGTGACTCCAGAAGTAAAAGTGGGTGGTGCGCATTAATGGGGATGTTCCACTATATTAAAAGTTGGATTTCTTTTTATTGTATATGATTCTACACTATTTATGTAATCAGTATCCATAAATGATTAGATCTTAAAAAAAATTATCTACAAAAAAATTTGGATTAATTTAAAAGTGAACATTTTGCACAAAAATAAAGAAATCTTTATTTTTTACATTACGTAATTATGATACTCAATCACTATTGTAATAAAGTACTTATTTTTAGCTTACTGCACAACTGCAATTTGAAAAACTAATATGATTACAATTTTGCAGAAGGGCTCCTCCAGAAATATTTTTTTCCTCATTTTCCTCAGAAAGAATAACATAACTGGAAGTTATTACATTATTTGTAATGTTTTCCTAATTAACCTATAATACTCTCATAATGCAGTTAAGTGTTAATAGAATTTACACTGCTATGACCAGTAATTTTCATTAGAAGGTGTTCCCCAACGTCAGCTTTCGCTAAAGTTGATGATCTTATTGAGTGGTTCGATATATTTTTCAACATCTAATCCGACTTATACAGCTGAATACTTTACCTATCTATTCATTTCATTAATTCCAACCGGAGAAATTTTAAACCAACCACTTGAATCTGACTTCTTTCAATAAGGATTTGATGTCGGGGACATTCGCTTCGTCATTTCCTCCTCTTTTAGAAATAAGTTTGTGGTACAATCCAAATAGTAGGAGAGCCAGTGACATTTTTCGGTGATGATTTAGTTAAGGCCTATTCTTTGAAAGGATGTTGAGAGGGGCATAACTAAGTGTCATCCGCGAGGATTAACCCGAATTCCAGTCATAAGGGGGTGGCAGAACGCCCCCAACGTGTAAAAAAACTGCATCTTTTTATCATTTAGTTAAGGCTGAAATTTTCTCCAGTAGTCCTCTGATAGCCCACAATTATCGATATAATATTTGCAGAACGATTGGCCAGTCATAAGGAGGTGGCAGATCACCCCCAACATGTCGTGTGAGCGATGAACTTTTTATTATTTAGTTAAGCTTCATCTTTTAGTATGTTGTTGTGACAACTCATTTCAAGTGTAAATGCCAATTTGCAGAACAAAATGGCGGCATTAACATCCTGGCAGAACGATTTGAATATGTAAACATTTTTTACTTTCAACCGCATATATCTTTGGAAATATGCAATATACGAGAAAGTTGTATTATTGATTTTTGTGGGAAATTTAATTATCTACAAAAAAGATCTTTTGACATTTTCGTGTATCTCCTTTAGTTTCCTGAGATATACTGAAAATAAAAAAAATTTGCAAAAATTTTTTACGTTCAGACGCAAATATGTTTGGAACTATGCTAGATGCGAGAATACGACTTGAAACACTTTTTGTAGGAAATTTAATTCTCTATAAAAATAGTCTCTTGACGTTTTCGTGTATCTCCTTTAGTTTTCTGAGATTATACTGAAAATAAAGAATTTTCTTTCCATTGCCGACAAACCGTTGGAGACGTACTAATTAATATTTCCCAAAAACCATGTTTTTTTATTCCTACAAGTTCAGAAACTTTGAAAAATGTCATTTTTGGCAATAGTGAAATTGAGCCCTATACCATTATACATTTTTCAACGCAGTCATGCGATGAAATGTTAAGGACAAGTCACCTTCGCCAAATTCTTTCCGATTATTTTTGAATCATCCGATTTTTTATATATTTCTGTACCCGTTGAAAGAAAGTTCAATGATTTTTTTTCATTTGCTTCTATTGTTGCGTTCTCGAAATCGAAAAAATTTTTTTTCGTTGCAATTGCGTTGATTTTCATAATGATACTGATTTCAGAAAAATATAATCAGTGCCTATTGAGAACCCCAAAATATGATGAATATTATTGTAATTGTATTACTATAATAATTAAAGAAACCCGATTGCCATGAAAAAAATTATGAAAATTTTTTTGAAAAAAATCGAAATTATTGAAGTTCCACGATCTCGATAGATAAAAAACATTGTAAATGTATGTTGAATTATTAATATCTTTTTTTTGATCATATCAAAAATGTTCCAAAAAAAGGAAATACACGAAATAAATAAAAAATATCTCAAAAAACATTGTAATTTCAACGCATAATTATTTTTATTATTTCAAATAAATGTTGTACAACTAAGCAAATTTTTTGAATAATAACGAATTCGTGATTAATTTTTTTTGAATTTTTATTTGAATAACATATGATAGTAAATATAAAACAAAAGTATGAGTGGAAAGTAAAAAAAAGTAAGTAAAAAAAAATTTATTATCAATTCTCTAGCCAGTCGGAATCACCCTCCTCATCGTCTACTAAATCGAGATCACTCGATGCACGGGACTCCATATCTATAAAATTGAAACAAATGAATTAGAAAAATGTAATATTTTTGTTTTTATATTTACTGTAATATCTGCATACCTGAATCATTGTCACCCTTGTCATCTTTGCTGCTTTCACTAGAGGTATCAGTGAGTACATCACTAACATATTGCGGTAGTTGATCTCCTTCGAACCAGAAGAATTCGTATTTATCATCATTGATAAATCAGCTGGAGTAACGAAATCAAGGCGTGCATACAGGGTATTCAAATAGTTCTGCCAGGGTGTTAAAACCGCCATTTGTTCTGTCAAGTGGCATTTACACTTGAAACTTGAAATAACTGCGATAATTATCTTGAGCACCAGAATGTCCTTCCTCACGAATGTTCTATTCATGAGGAAAATTCCTAATTTTCAGTATATCTTAGAAACTAAAGGAGATACGCGAAAATATCAAGAGACTATTTTTGTAGAGAATTAAATTTCCCACAAAAAGTGTTTCAAGTCGTATTCTCGCATCTAGCATAGTACCAAAGATATTTGCGTCTGAACGTAAAAAATTTTTGCAAATTTTTTTTATTTTCAGTATATCTCAAAAACTAAAGGAGATACACGAAAATATTGAAAGACCTTTTTGTAGAGAATTAAATTTCCCACAAAAAAACAATAATACAACTTTCTCGTATGTTGCACAGTTCCAAAGATATATGCGGCTGAAAGTAAAGAATTTTTACAAATTCAAATCGTTCTGCCAGGGTGTTAATACCGCCATTTTGTTCTGCAAATTGGCATTTACACTTGAAATAGTTGTCACAACAACATACTAAAAGATGAAGCTTAATTAAATAATAAAAAGTTCATCGTTCACACGACATGTTGGGGGGTGATCTGCCACCCCCTTATGACTGGCCAATCGTTCTGCAAATATTATATCGATGATTATGAGCTATCAGAGGACTACTGGAGAAAATTTCAGCCTTAACTAAATAATAAAAAGATGCAGTTTTTTTACACGTTGGGGGTGTTCTGCCACCCCCCTTATGACTGGAATCCGGGTTAATCCTCGCGGAGAACACTTAGTTATGCCCCTCTCAACATCCTCTCAAAAAATAGGCCTTAACTAAATCATCACCGAAAAATGTCACTGACTAAAATGAAAATAAGTATAAGAATAGAATAATTTACCAGAAAGTGACGCCTACCTCACAGGACATAAATTAAGATTCTCTTAATTTTCACTGAGCCATTTGCTTGTAGAAAGTGGCTTAGCTCCTCCTTGTGCATTTGAAAAATGCTATTATATTTTATTCTGGAAGAGTCATCATTGCTAATTTTTTCTTTAAAAAAGAGTGTTAGATACTGTGTTTCTTCTCCATCTCGCCAAGCAGGTTCCAAAGATGCTATAGTATATTGTATAACAAGAGAGGAAAGTGTTAAATTTCATTCCGCTGTAATCATCCAAGGGATGAAAATTACACTCTCCTCCCATGTTATACATATGATTTTTTCTACGACCTCTATAAAAAAACGGGCGAAAGGGAGTAACTATTCTTAAGTGTTTATTGGTATTGTGAGCTATGACAATTTTAATAGTAATGAGGGCTAACGTTTTCAGGCTCACCAGTTGGAGCCACTGGTCGAGTAAGGTCGTGTCAAACGTTATTGTAAGGCGCGGGAAAAGTTTTATTATAATTATTTCGTACACCAGCAAATAAAAAACTTTGTTAATTGTGCCTCAGTGTTGTGCAGTTCCGTTTTGTTCGGAAACAAAAGGCGGACGTATGCTTCCGAGAGACAAAACTCGCCTAAAACAGTGGTTGATAGAGATAACTTTATTCCTTCGAAACGTTCGTTTGTTTGTAAGAAACATTTTAATTATGACGATTATGCGTTACCAAAGGAGTCTACTACAGAAAATCATGAGTAATAATTATGTACATGCGTTGTTTTCATCATGCTCATTCATGATAACACCTAACTTCAATGACATAAGACGCTTCTGATAAGTACAATAATGTCTCTACTGAGCAAGTAAATTACTACTTTCCACTTCTGCCATCATTGTGTTAAATGTTTTTCAGCTAATTTTTATAAAAATTACACTAGCACCTCTCGTGGTGAATTCAAGCGCGTTAACCCTCATTTTAATGACATAGTGAGTAATGTATATCCCTCTGGTGGTCAGTGCCAATTTCAAAGGTGGCTGTTATGGTGACAAAATATTGTAAATCATAATAAAAATTGAAATGTTAATTATAATTATATTTCTAAAATGAGCTGTATTGTTTAAAATTAATAAAACATAGCACCGTACAATGAAATCTGCCTTAATTTTGACGTCTGCTTTGACATTTTAGCAGATATTGAGATTTCAAGGTAACCACGTAATTCTTAAAAATTCGGCAAGAAAATACATTCCTGTTATTAAATATGATTTGAACGAAACAACTACTCAGGGGACAAATACCCCGACCTGCATTGGATTACACCTTCAAATCATAATAGATCGATAGCCAATATCATTTGTCAATTCCTAACCAGACATAGATCGGTTTCGAACTTATTTGTTCTCCTCAGTATGCCATAGGTTATGGAACAGACAAATGATAGTGGCCAACCTGCTAGTCATATACTAACTAAGGTAAATTGAGTAGTGGTGAGAGGTATGAAACTTCTCGTATGGTCTAAATGCTACTATCCGACCGACATCATAGATGTCTCTGTGGCGGATAGCGACTTGCGAAGCAAGTACCGAGAGCGGCGACCTCTAGCCCAGGTGGACTAAACTACTGTTATTAAATATGATTTGAACGAAACAACTGCTCAGCGGCCAAATACCCCGACCTGCATTGGATTGCACCTTCAAATCATGATAGATCGATAGCCAATATCATTTGTCAATTCCTAACCAGACATAGACCAGTTTCGAACTTATTTGTTCTCCTCAGTATGCCATAGGTTATGGAATGATTTGAAGGTGTAATCCAATGCAGGTCGGGGTATTTGCCCGCTGAGTAGTTGTTTCGTTCAAATCATATTTAATAACAGTAGTTTAGTCCACCTGGGCTAGAGGTTGCTGCTCTCGGTACTTGCTTCGCAAGTCGCTATCCGCCACAGAGCCATCTATGATGTCGGTCGGATAGTAGCATTTAGACCATACGAGAAGTTTCATACCTCTCACCACTACTCAAATACATTCCTCTCTAGCGAGGAAAGCTCTTTTGCCTCTCTAAGGAGAGAAAGTACCATTTTCTACCTGCATTTGAGGAACGAAAATATTACTTTCTATACTATATCTTAGAGAAAGGAAGTTTTCCTACAGACCGTCTGGGGTATTTTCGTCGAAACTATGGACAATATTTGCGAACTTTTCTTCAGTTATTACTGAAGAAGAATGTTTCTTGCGCTTGTGAAAACCACTCGTGTTGTCACACTTGTGATTTTCAAAATCAAGCGCAAAAAACTAAAATTAACTATACTTTGACTACTTACAGTATTATCTAATGAATGCCCATAAATAAGCCCGGTTCATCTAAGTTTTAAAATATGCAGATGGGGATTATAAAAGCGTGGAATAAACATGTTACAAAATCGAAAAATCTTTCAGCGGCTTCTGTTTTCGTAAATATCCAAGCCATTATTAATTATGTTTACACCTCATTTTAACAATAATAAAATAATGTTATTATAATCTTTTACAATATACAATTAGTTTAGTATAACAATTACTGTAAAATTGCATTGTAATAATTTGTTTAAATGCTTCCTATTATATTAAGATTCTACAAAAAAAGGCTTATTATAAAGTTTAATTAGGATAAACAAAGAACTGAAATAAGTATACGTCAATAGATATGAAATAATGAATAATATTACAAGGTTAGATTCTATATAAAGTATGTCAGCTTATTTTATCGTGCGATCATTCCTTACAAAATGATTGAAATGACGTTTAGACATTACTTTGCACAATTTTTATCTCTGTATCAAGATATAATGGAAGTTTTCCAAAAACGGTACATATTTACGTAAATAAACTTACATCTTAATAATTTCAAAAGTTTATATTACTTATATTAACGTACCAATTGGCGGTGCTATGGCACTGTCTTTTAGGTAATACAATTTTTTTAATACCTCGTTTTCCAACGTATACTCTTTCCCATTGGTTACGTGGTTTTTACTATATGAGTAGTCTAGGAATCTTTATTTTTAAACTGTCATACTTTTCGTTGTGATTTAGGCGGCACATAATAATAAAGCCATGTTTCGTGATAAATTACCATTGAATTGACGTGCTGGATCGCATGGATTCGAATGCACGAACATTTTTACACCACATTACTCTCGTTACTGGTTTATATGACAAACACAGAAGAAAACCTGACATCTTTAAATGTTCATGAGATGTCGGATGAACTGTTGGTGTATGAATCTTTAAGATATGTCAGATTTCTAGGTGTCACATGTTTGTTTTGTTCAATTAGTTTCTTCCCATGATTGATATTTTATTGTTTCATCTCGTCAAATGGCCGTCTTAGAAGATCACTGTTTTGCAGATAATATATGCCACTTTAGACTTGTTTGTACCAGAGTCCCTCAATTAAGTGTCTGGCCATATGACTTGCGGCGGCCATGTTTATCCATTTGTGCGATGGTTAGGTATAGGCGCTTAACATAAAAATGCACACAATTGTTTCTAAAACGGTTTTATTCAAAGAAAATCGATAAAAGGTTATTTAGGCATTATGATTGTATTGGGATTTGCTGCCCAAAGATGATTTTTTGGGGTTTTTAACACGTTTTTTCCCGCAAATAGCTAGCCTAAATCTAATGAATCTTTTAATGAAAACCTCATTCGGTTTGTGACATTTATTTATATGGGAAGAATCCAAATATTATATAAATATTTCATAAAAACTAGTTTCTAAATTAATGTTTGCAGAACAAAATAAGGTATTTAATTTGTAACATTTCAAGTTAACTAATTTAGAACACATTTTTTTTATTGCATGTTTTATTTTATTAACTTAAATGTAAGTAATTTTTTCCATGTAGATTATTTTAACAAACTAATTTAGAATCACATGGTTTTATATTTTTGCAGCGCAAACAAAAAAGTTTTGTAAAGTTTATCTAATAAGGAGCCTAGGCCTAGCCTAAGCTTTTGAGGATACGTTCAAAGATAACACATTAAGTAATTTTGCATATTGTAAATTGATAAATAATTAAGCTTACCTAAAAACAAACAATATTTAAATATACACTTACTAACCTCACACAATTATCAATTACTTCTAGGCTTCTCTTCGTACCTTGACGGCCTATTTCTATATTATACAACTAAAACTATACGATTCTACTGTTATCTATTAAAATCTACAACTCGACTACTTTTAAACACTAATATTATATTAAAACCATAGCATATTTGATTAGATAATGAAAAGACCTTTCAAATGAGGTATCATAAGCCCCTACTTCCTATTTAAAAATTTAGGGGTTGCAACTGACACATGAAGGGGGTTAAATTTAGGAATGACATTTTTACGTTGCAGGATGTCATTTTCGATTTCAAAATCGACGTGTCTCGGGATTTTTTATATATTTTATGCACAAAAGAATATAAATATAAATTTCACCTTTTGCCATCATCTACTAGATGGCGCACTCAGTTCTACTATCGCGCATGAATTGTGGGGCGGGCTGCAAAATATCTATATAAAATACAAATCTTTGAAAGGGCAAGGAGCATGTTCTTTCCTTTCCATTTGAAAGAAATCATTTATTTCGCATGAATTGTGGCACAGGCTGGAAAGGATTTTTCCAGGAGGCAGACGCTTGTACTGTTTAACACAATAACATAGAATTGTGAATAATGTTTACAGCTCGTTTAGAGACAGGTGGTAAATGCCAATAGGTGCGTTCCTTCTAACTGATATTTCAGCTAATTTAAGTTGTATTACGGTTACACTTTATAAATAAAAACATAATTTCATTTGATATAATCTCCGTAACCGTAAAAGTACTTAGAGTAACTAAGATTTCAGTTAGAAAGAGCGCACCTAATGTTGCAGTTTAATACGGGCATTTTACATAAAGGAAAAACTGAGTGCGCCATCTAGTAGGCGATAGCCAAAGGTGGTCTTAAACGGCACCTCATACATATCAATTGTATTAACCACTTGCCTTATAATCAAATTCAGAATAATACTGTGGGTTGTTGGATATTAATCTCCAATAAAATAAATTTAGCAACTAACCATTATACTCAACATATGTTGGGTTAAAAATAACTATAAAATGTGATTTAGGTCCAACAACTTTACTATGTACGGTTGTGGAAAATAAAAAATGAAACAGTTCTTGCGTAGTATAAAAGTGACTTTAAATTTATTATTTCATTACCATGAGGCATAATTTCTAATTTGTATTTTTTGATAAATTTAAATGTCAGATACTGATTGTTTTCAGAATGCAACAACAATATTAATAATCTCAATACAAACAACTAAATTTTAGAAAAAAATATGTGGTAAGAGTTATCCCATTTTTTGTTATCTGCAAGTGTACATGTACAAAAAAAGCTACGAAGCAACAGAAGAGCCTGTTTTATCCCCACATTGGACCAAATTTAACAAATAATGAGCTAACAGAAGAATCGCTATATTAATATCTGTATAACACTTATTTACATTGTTTTATTTTCTGGTGGACGAATTTTCACTAATATAATTTTTGCTTCTTTCAGATCAAATTAGAGAAAGTTTTGGGCGTAACAGTGTCTAGTAATGCAGCTTTAACATGTGATAATAATGGACTAATAGCATATCCAGCAGGGTAAGTTTTTAATTAATTATTTTTATTTAATTTGTATCCATTACCTATAATCGCGACAACGTGCAGGCTGTTTCTGGTCAGTTCCAAGTAAACAGGTAGTAGCTAGTGCGGGATTTTCGCTGGGAGAGTAATTTTTTTCGAAAAAGAAAACGTATACAGAATACAGGGTGTAGTATTAGTGCCTGAATCATTCAAATATCCGTCACTACTATATTGTGAATAAATACTACAATAGGCAGTGGGAAAATGTGACATTTTGGTCTATCCGAGTGGAGATTTTTGTCTCGAAATGCATGTTCAACAGGTAAAAATGGCCTTGTTAAAAAAAAATTCGAAAATCGGACGTTCTGTAACAGTGTGGTCATTTTATTTCGATCTAGTATAACTATTTTATTTTTAAAGTTATTAATATGAACCAAAAACCAAGTTACAGGGTCCTTTACTATGTTTTTTTTGTCATCAGAAAAAACAAAAGGCTGTCAGTAGAAAAAGATATATACATAACTTGTATTTTTAAATGGACCACCCTGTATATTTTTAATTGGTTGGATAGCATATTTCATTCTGATTTCAGTGAAATAGCATACTTTATACTTTGATCCAGTAGTTTCCGATTTATCCACAAAAATGTGATATATTTATTACATGATGTAGCGTGCCGTGGAAATAAAATGGTACTAATTTTTTACATATAAACAAACAATAATTAAGCACGTCAATGTGACGCAGAGTTTATTGCGCTTTTGTAGTTATTCATTCAAGCTGATTATTGTTTGTATATTTACGTATTTACGTATGTTACGCAACGTTTCGCGACTTGGTAACGTCACCTGGGGATTGTATTTATTTCAGAACTCCCGAAATGGTTGTTTATCGGGTGTATGCACATCAAATCTGTCTTGCACATCTTACAAATTATTGCAGCACCATTATAGAATAAATCCGGGAATTCACCGATAAATTTATTCACTTTGTCAGCGTATGACTGTTTTTTACCCTTGCGCACATCTGGCATATTTTATTATTAAATTAATATTAACAATTAAATACAACAAATAAGATTATCAACAATACAACAACATACAATACAACGTAGAGGAATAAATTAGTGTGTAAACACCACACAACAATGGACTAGTCTCCCGGCTCGCTTCGATCTGTTCGCCTGCCGACCGGTCGGTGCCTCACCAGGTATCTACCTGCTGTTGCACCAGTGAAGACCCGCACGGCTTGCCAGCTTTACTCAGAAGACAAACTAATAATAAATTTACTGGTATAGATGCTATAAAAATATTATATTATAGATACCTATGCGAGACCAAAACTAAAATTTGCATCTAATATTTGATATCCACATGAAATGATAGAAAAAAATGCTGTAGAAAAAATACAAAATAAATTTTTGAGGTATTTATTTTACAAAAAATATCTTGTATATCCAAGGTATGAAACAGTTAGAACAATTGAGCTAAGGAATGAATTTAGTGTTCAAAGTTTAGAAAATCTCAGAATTTACTATTTTACAATGTTTGCATTAAAAAATATGGAATAACCATATATGTATGTATCTGACAGTAAAATCTTGTCATTGTTGAATTTAAGAGTACCAGTAAAACCTATCCAGCTTAACTCCTTCAATATTCCTTGGTTAACCCACAATAAAAAAGTCCCCAATAAATAGTGTTATAAAATATTCAAATGAAGCCATAACAACAGGAAATATTGATTTTTTCTACTTCTCTAAAAGTATTTAAAATCCAGCTACTTTCCTACCTCGTTCTAAGTAGTACCCTAGAATTTTGATAAGTATAATATATGCATAATTTTATATTTGTTTTCTATTCATATATTATTGAAATTCTGCTCTTACTTAAGGCTGGGAATCGAATACGAATAAATCGAGTATTCGAGTATTCGAATACGAATTATTCTAATGGGAAATTATTCGATTATTCGAAATATTCGAATACTCGAATATATTCGAATATTCGAATACTGGAATACTCGAATATTCGATTATATTTGAGTAAATTTTAATATTAAAATATATTATTAAATTATGTACGAATAGGTATGCAGTATGCATCCAACCAAAGTAGGTAGATAGTAGGTATAGGTAGGTACCTATTCTAAAATCCAAATATATAAATAGACCACATTAGTGGCATGTTTTACTCCCAGTCAAACTATTCTATCTCTTTCTCGCCTCGACCTTATTCTTACTGTACTAAGGCAGGGGTTAAAATTAAATTTTATATTTTAGAAAATTTGTAAATATTTAACTATTGACTTTTCATGTATTTGTTTTACCTTCACAATCTGCATCTTTTTTAACATTCTAATTTTAGAGCACTTTTTTTTTGTCGAAAAGGAAAAATAGTTATGACACAGAAGTATAATAAACTAGCTCTGTTTTCGTTTTATTTAAGCTTCAATAATCAAATGTGAACAATAGCGCCTCAATCCTAAAATAAAATACTAATTAAATAATTCTGACCCTTAAAGCACATGTACAGTAGACATATCCTATTGTGGGTATGGAAAGCGATTCAAATTGCCTGCTTAGTGGATTACGTCACGATTATTATTGTGGTCTATCCAACCAAATACTCAAATAGAGTATTCACTATTCACTAGAAGTATTCAGTGCTAGACCTATTAATAATGAATATTCGAGGATCCGGATTATTCGGATATATATTCGAATAATTCGGATTATTCGAATATTCGAATAGGTATTCGAATAATTCAAATTATTCGAATATCCGTATACTCGAATAATCGGAATATTCGAATATCCGAATATTCGAATATTTTTCGAACGAATATTCGAATACTAAAATCTGGAAAATTTCCAGCCTTACTTATTATCAAATTTAATTTAATAATTATTTATCTACAGTGATAGTTAAGTGAATTATTGTAATAATAATGATTTCACTTGTAGTAAGGCGTTTCTTGCTTGTTAGAGAAATAAATATTATCTAATATCGTTCTTGGTTGGGTTTTCAAATCAGTATTAACGCGACACTCCCTACAGAAATAGACGGGAATTATTTGACCAATTTGAATGAAAATGAATGATCAATGAAGTAATAAAGCGAAGCTTTTACTGTTAGCAGCATAGTGGAAAGGTGCAAAATGTTGGCATATGAGTTATGAGTTTCGGATTTTCTCTTTTTTACAAACAGTTAATTGTATGCAAAATAACGAGCTTACTCTACTTGAACGAAAAATTTCATGCAACAATTATTTTGGAAGAAGAATTATATGTAAATTAAATATTATTTCGTTGTTTACTATATGTAATTATTTCATATGTAGTATGTGTTTAAATATACTGAAATAAAAACTGCTTACGAAAATTGTATTTAATATTACTGATACCATCGAAATAGAAAATAGGAAAAAATAATATGAATTAGGTGATATATACATCCGTATAACAGTTTAATTCACTGTAGTTTTAATACAGGATATGCTTTTACTATTACACATGATGCGTATACAATTTAAACACATAAATTGCGGTTTATCCTTATTATGTAAGCATTTAAATACTGTTTTATTTTTGTGTTTTAAATATATTTCTTCTTGTATACATTATTTTACGGCTAGAATGTAGAACACATTATTTTCCAGTTCATTAATGTTAAAATATTTAATGCGAACACTACTAACACTCCTTAACTTTGCTCTTATTACGTGATTAACAAACACCACAAGAGGCCCTTGCCCGATGTCCTTTTCCATGTTCATTTATTTGTCGGCGGATTTGAAAGATATTTTTATTTTACCAGGACGTCATTACCCAGTGGTGAGTCTAACAATTTTTATAATATGTGACTGATTCTATTCACATACGAATATAGTAACGATTCTTTTGTTGAAGCTATTTTTATTTCGAAAATCAAGATGTATGATTTAGGAACCTTAGCGTTTTAGTTTAGTTCTCAATGTTTCGGAATTATACTTTTGGTCATTAATGTTAGCTAATAAGATGATCTTTTAGGGATATGGTTAGAAACTTGCGCATGTTTGCGCCAATTTGAACTAGCTTAAGATAAATATGAGTTAATTTTAAATCTTCTTTATGTATATACGAGTTTATATTTTTAAATTTATTCATTTCGGGATCGAGCTCTGATGAACTTTTTCTGACAAAGACATTCCTCACTTGCGTAGAAAAGTTTTTGTTTTTTATAAAAGATTTTGAGAAGTAGGTACGGTATAATATACACAGCGAAAGATTTCTATTAAGTAACTACGCATGGTTTGAATCATCTATAAGTTTTCCCAATTACCCTCCAACAAAAAAGGGAATTATTGAGAGACCTAAAATGTATTTTTCTAAGATATCTGAGAGAGAACAAAGCGTCAAAACATACAACATACAATAATTGAAAGACCCCATGTTTACAGGGCAACAGACATTGTCTATCGCCCTGTAAACGCGGGGTTTTCAATTGCAGCTACAAAGGAGCCACTGGCTTTCTGTCGGTGGTGTTCGTTTGTGTCGTTTATATCTTTTTGCAATCCTGAACGGCATTGCGCCTTCCAGATTCAAATCCGTATGATCTTTCTTGATGGTATTTTTTTAAAAATTGTATCTTTGAGTTCACACCCCATGATCGATTTTGGGCCTCCAGATTCCCAACTAATAGGTAAAACATCCAGGTCCGTGAAAACTGGCGAATTGACCAATTACTTACAGTGCAACGTTTGCGCATGGGCATTAACCTAAGTTGAGGAGAGGGACATTTGTATCATCTGTAAATAACCGTTTTATGAAAACTAATAAGAACTTAACGTTATCGCCAGCTATAAATAGGCATTGTTTATCGTCCTGTAAACACGGGGGTCTTTCAATTGAAGCCATAAATGAGCGACTGGCTTCTATCGGTGTTTTTTATTTGGGTCGTTTTGGCTAAGTTGTGTCTATTTTTTCAACTTTGCTACGCCACGCTGATGAGAACCAACAAGTCCGAAACACGTGTCCACGGTATGCATCCTTTATGCGGGTCTCACCTTTGATATAACATCCGTCTTGAGATATACTGTATACGCCCCACTGCGCGACATATTAGGACTGCCATTTTGAATTTTTTATTTTTGACATCAGATTCGGCATCAACGATTCCAAAAACCCATAAGTATCCATTTCTATGAAAATACATCGAGGCCTTAAGTTTATGCCAAATGTAGATGTAGTTTGCCCCACTGTGCATTCGTAGAATTGTTGGTCATCTGTCTTAATTATTATTATATTCGTGAAAGTTTATGCCAGACACACAATGCAATCGAGAACATTAAAGTTACAGAATTCATTGAAGGACTCCTGTTTTCTCCAATCTTTTAATAATTCAGTCTCCGGGTATTTGTGACTGGATCTAATTTTTGGACAGCGTTTTTCTTTTTAATTGTAGTTTTGGGGGTAAAATTTAATCTGAATTGTCAGAAAAAATTATAGGTGCGATCAAAAATTATTTTTCATACAAAAATGTATACAACTATTTTCAACATAATCCTGAAGTGGGCGATCGTAGTTCCTCCTTAATATACCCGTATTTTGGTGTGAAAAAGTTAAGCAACAGTAGTCGCAGTCAGTAATTTGATGGTAACTCAAGGGAAACCGGCGACCTCGTCCCATCATCCAGCGGCTTGTATAACTGCTGCAATATGTGTAACGTCGCGGATACTACTCTGCATTACGTCAAAGCATTTTCAACTTTAAAGTGAGAATTGATAGCAATGCCGACTGCAAATCATTACCAAATAATCACTTCAAAGTAATGATAACTAAAAGTGTTCTATTTAAAGTTCCTGTAACGTTGTCGGGACATTTTCTGTAACTTTAAAGTTATGTAATTATCGAGATACAGAATTTATTCCGTAATAATAAGTTTTCATACTGTATATGCATAAAAAGTATTACATTTTTATTTTTCTTTACTCGACATTTTGTTCCCCAATCCATCCTTCCCGTTTTTTACTCACCTTTTTTATTGTGTACGAAGCTCCTTATGCAGACATTTACATTTTTGGCACGATCTCTGAATGTTCATCTCAAGCAAGCATATTGAATATATCTAGTTTTTGCGGTCTCCAACCTATTATATTATAATAATAAATAGCTTGGAAAACGACAGGCGCCAAGGCAGAAAGTTGATGTTGACCTCTATCAGAATCTGGTAAGTGGATAAAATGTTAAGGAACGTTAATTAATGTCAGACACTTTAAACGGCATTTATTGGAAAATTATCAATAGCGTATAAGACTCGTCTTCAATTACTGTCTATTTCTTTATTAATAAATGTGGCAGTTTAGAGCGTGATTCCTCGGCACTTGCAGGTTGACTTACTTCATTCAGAAATTATTAAGTCATAGTAGTGAATAATAAATAAACACACAGTTAATTCGGAGGTTAAATATATTTGATTAACGTGTGTTGTAATATTGAATAATAAATTAAAGGTATTAGTTACAAGCATGTTAACATGTGTTCAAAAAAAAAACGACGTCAAGTTGCCCTTGCAAATGAAAACGTAGGGCTTAGATCGATATGTTATTTAAACCGTTTACTGTCATTGTCAATGTCGGATAGCGTGTTTAGAATTTTGTAATGGTATATATTTTTTCAAGATCACAAAACTTTCATGCTCGAGTCGTACTTTTGCAATGGGCGAGAGGTTGATGGACAATGGCAATATTTCATAGAAGAATTTAGGAATGATTTCCTAGTGTTAATTTTGATTACATTTCGATGTACTCTGAACTGTTCTGTTAAACTCTTCTCTGAAAGAGACAGTGCGAAACGAAAAGAAGCTACTAGTCTGTCAAAAAAACGAACACCTGAATTTACTGAAAAGAGAAATCATGAGAAATGCCCTAATGAAATATACAACTTTCCTGTAAATTTTACAGTAAAATTACGAATACAGTCCTAAGCATCATATAACACAAAGAACACAGAGCATTATCATTTTTATAATTTCACAAGATTGGTTGTAAATTGGTAACATGGACTTACGTTGGCAGTTCTTAACCATGGTTAACGTAATTTTAGAAGAACATTTATCTGTATTATTTCACAGCATAATTGCTTTCCTACACACATATTTTGCACTTTTCACTTTTTAGAACGCATTATTTTGTCTCACCTTAAACGGCAGTTGGTTCTGTTTATCTTGTTCATCTATCATTAAGAGTATGTTGTACAAACAGGGTTGGACTTTATCATCACTTAATGTATTATTTCACAGCACTTTAATTCTTGGTTACCCATGTTTGGGCGCCAATTTATTCCATTTACTATTATCATTTATCATTAAGACCGAGTAAGACAAACATGATTTAACTTTAAAGTGTTCTTGTTTGTACAAAAACAAGAACTTTTAGAACAGTTATTAAAAAAAATGTATTAATTTTCAGTAATCCTACTTAACGCGGGTTTAACGCTTTTCACTTTTTATTTTGCATTATTTTTTCTCACCTTAAGTGCTAATTGGTTCTGTTTATGTTTACCATATATCATTACGAGTAAGGCTTACGAAAAAGGTTGGACTTTATCATTAGTTAGTGTATTATTTTACAGCACTTGATTCTTTGGTTACCCAGGTTTGGGCGCCAATTTCTTCCATTTACGGTTATCATTTATAATTAAGAGCGAGTAGCATAATCGCGATTTAACATGAAAGTGTTCTGGTTTGTACAAAAATAATAACTTTTAGAGCAGTTGTTTAAGAAAAATTATAAATTCACAAGTATCATACCCACATGCGTATTTAGCGATTTTCACTTTTTAGATTATAATATCTCACCTCAAGCGCCAATTGGTTCTGTTTATCTTTTTTATCTATCATTAAGAGTATGTTGTACGAACGAGGTTGAACTTTATCTTCAGTTTGAGGCTTACTTAAAATTTTCAATACCTTAATTTGAAAAATCGTGCAAATATAAACACATTCATTGGACAACTTGTTTTATTTAAGTGCAAAAGAAAGAAGAAATTTGGTAATATCGACTTCTTCAACAATCTTCAACCGTAAAATTACAAGACAACAATTATTTTGAAAAATTTCAAATAATCGTATTATTTCGTTCCACATACAGTGCCCAACTGTTGACAAGTATTAAAGGTTAATAGTAATATGTATGTAATACTAAAAATTGATGATAAAGGAAACAGAAAAATTCTCATAAAATTCCTTTATTAATGTGACCGGTTTCGTGAACAAATTAATTACTTCACATCATCAGACACAGGACTACAATAGAAAATGTGTGGTGGTTACATACATACATAAATAAATGTTAATAAGTTAGTAAAACTTAAAAAACAGGAATACAGAAGACAATTATTTCAATATTTTTTAAATTAGTAAAAACTTGTAAATAAAAAAATGTTTGATAAAATTTCTACCAGAAAGATTGAAATTATTTAAATTAATCAGGATTACGTTAGTTTAAAAATTATAATATAGAAAATGTAAAATTTAAATAATTGAAATGTGTAAAAAAGGAAAATATTTTTATATAATACTTACATTTTTATATAAAAATATTTTTCCTTTTTTACACATTTCAATTATTTAAATTTTACATTTTCTATATTATAATTTTTAAACTAACGTAATCCTGATTAATTTAAATAATTTCAATCTTTCTGGTACAAATTTTATCAAACATTTTTTTATTTACAAGTTTTTACTAATTTAAACAATATTGAAATAATTGTCTTCTGTATTCCTGTTTTTTAAGTTTTACTAACTTATTAACATTTATTTATGTATGTATGTAACCACCACACATTTTCTATTGTAGTCCTGTGTCTGATGATGTGAAGTAATTAATTTGTTTACGAAACCGGTCACATTAATAAAGGAATTTTATGAGAATTTTTCTGTTTCCTTTATCATGAATAATTACTCATATGGGATCAACCTATCTACGTTACTAAAAATTGAATAAAAACTTGCATATTTTGTATTAAATATGAAATTTTAATCTCCTTTGACGTTTGTTCATTGTTTCCAAGTGTTCTGATACCACAGAACTTGGACTACCTTAAGGAACTATTCGATTCAAAGAATCTCTGTCAAGATATAGTAAAAGAATTTCATCAACTCACTAAACTTTGCATGAAACAAAATTGGTTTCAATTCAATGATAATTCCTTCGACCAACATGAAGGAACATTAATGGGTAACTCTTTGTCGCCAATCATTGCCAGTCTCTTCATGAACAGATTCGAAACAAAAGCAAAAGAAGAATTCTAGTATTTCCCTCGGGTTTGATTTAGGTATGTGGATAATATTTTTACTGTGTTTGATATAGAAGTCACTGATATTGACAACTTTGTTTCGAAATTAAATAGTCGTAGGATACATTGTTAGCGTAAGGTTAGTTTTAATCATCTACAGATGATGCCGACTTGGTTAACGAAACGCGCGTCTAGTGTAGTTTATGGTGTCTTGGTGTTTTGTGGAAAATTGCATCAGTGTTATAATAAAACTGATTAATCTGAAAAATGTTTTTTAGAACGTTTTTATTGCAGAATTAAATTTAACATATTGCTGTGGGCCTTAAAATTTTTGACGTCCTTCAACATGTATGATTACAAGTATAGTCCAAATCTGCGCATTTTTAAATGAAGATCGAATTTATTTTACAAATGTACCAACTCATTTTGCATGCATATTGGATACTGTTGAATATTTAGAATTTATCAAATATATTTATTATAGAGATCACGTTAGCACGTTTCCTCTTCATTTAAATAAATATAATGTTAGGACTTGATCCTTGAGGGTAACATCTCGCCCTAAATATGAACTGATAAATTCGCTTCTGTATCATAAATATGTGCCTGAAATAACAGATACTAAAATTCATTTTAAATAATCCTGTATATTGTGACGAGACGCCTAGCTTAAGGACATTTGAAAGATTTAATTTATTTAGATAATTAAGTTTCGTGCTCTGGTTTTTTATTACTGTATCTAAAATAAATGAAAGGTTGCCATTACAATAAACTGCTCAAGTGTAGCAAATACTATGGGATAAAAAAATTGAGTCGATCATTTGTCTTTGTCTTTAGTTTAGAATATATTTTATTATTAATTGTATTCATTATCTGATATAATAATGCTTCGCAGTGATACAACAAGCCCCCTACTAGCGCGGTCTGCCTACGGATTTGGACCCTTAAGTGAAGATACAGTAAACAAAAATATGCAAAAAATCGGAAATTTTCCGTAGAATTCAATAAACCAAAATACAAATAACTGGCACCTCAGGGGCCCATAGTAAATTGGGCCCAAAAGTTGGCCAAAAACGGTTTTCCTTTTTACATTTTACTCTGTCATGGTGCCATAAAATGAAAAAAAGTTTTATACAAAAAGTTGTAGAACTATTAAATACGGATCGATCTGTGGAAATCCGATGTCAAAAAAATTCAAAACTAAATTATTTATTTGAAAAAAACCGTTAAAAATCGCGTTTTTTTGAAACGCTCATATCTTCGTGAAAACAAATCATTTTTTTTCACGAAACTTGGTAAAAGTGTAACTCCCTACTAACTTTCAAAAAATTTAAAAAAAATTTAAAAATATAAACATTTTGCAAAAATTGATTTTTTTCGAAAAAATCACGTTTTTTTAAAATCTCGATAGCTCATACACGCTTTCATATTTCTAGTCAATTTTGACCTTAAAATTTGCTTGAAATGTTGTACTAACATGGTTATTTATTGCACGCTTTTTAAATTGATCGGTAATATGCGAAAAATCGGTTGAAAAATCGTTTTCTTTTTTAACAAAAAAATCGATTTTTTTTTCAAGAAAAAAATTTTTTTCCTTTTTTGTTAGCAGCATTGAATAGCTGGTATTTTTTATAAATTTACAAAAAAAATTTTATCTACGAGCCGAGATAATATTTTTTTTTTGAAGAAAATCTAGTGACGCTATCTTTTAATATTAAAGGCTGAAATTTACAGAGTTTGTAGTTCAATACTTGTATTTTACATAAAAAAATACTACAATGACATATTCGCTCTATTCTTTGGAAATTTAATGGCAAGCGGAGCACACCCCGGCTCATACGTTCGTTCGCTCGAGCGGTGTCGTGGGGGTGCGGTACGGTGTTAACGTGGATACATCTGTAAAACTGTATGCTCTTATCATACGTACCGTATCGTAGTTTCAACTGCACACAGAGCGTTCATACGATTATGTCTCTTGAACGTTATATTGATTCTTAAAGACATATGAGTTGACAGATAAATAATAATTGTTAAGCAACATTTTTTAGTATAAAAATAAAATATTTATTTTACATGAAAGTTCAAAACATTGACAGTGAATATAAACGTGTACAGTACTTAATTGATCCGTAGTTTTTTTATCGGAGACCCCTCCCCCCCTCCTCGTTGTCACTGGTACGTTCTGTATGCAGCGAGTACGGAAGAGTCGGCTTCGCCTTCGATCTCATAATTATCATGGACATTGGTCTGTGATTCATCCATCACCACGCAAGACTCATTAAATATATCTTCGTCCAAGTCGTCATCAAGAGCATCTGCCTCCATCGTAGTTATTTCTATATTAGTGCAATTTTCTTGATCGCATGTCAAGCACATGCTTGAACACTTCAAACCATGCCTCCTGCAGCTCAGATCTTCGTTTTACATCCGCTTCCGCATCTGCAGGCTATCGTTTTAACGATTTCGTCTGGAACCTGCTGATCCGAGCTGTACGTGGGAAGCAGATTAGTGCCGTCGGAAGTCCAACCCCATTGTTCTGGCTCTAGCGAAGTTCCGAGCTACGTTTGCAACTGCAAATAGGAGCGGTAGGCATGTTGAGCCGCTGCTGCCTTTTCTTGAAAAAAATCGTTTTTTTTGTTAAAAAAAAAACGGTTTTTTAACCGATTTTTCGCATATTACCGATCAATTTAAAATGCGCGCAATAAATAACCATGTTAGTACAACATTTCAAGCAAATTTTAAGCTCAAAATTGACCAGAAATATGAAAGCGTGTATGAGCTATCGAGATTTTAAAAAAACGTGATTTTTTTCGAAAAAATCGAATTTTTGCAAAATATTGATAATATTTTTAAATTTTTTGAAAACGATCTTTTTTAGTTAGTAGGGAGCTACACTTTTACCAAGTTTCGTGAAAAAATGATTTGTTTTCACGAAGATATGAGCGTTTCAAAAAAACGCGATTTTTAACGGTTTTTTCAAATAAATAATTTATTTTTGAATTTTTTGACATCGGATTTCCACAGATCGATCCGTATTTAATTGTTCTACAACTTTTGTATAAAACTTTTATTCATTTTATGGCACCATGACAGAGTAAAATGGAAAAAACCGTTTTTGGCCAACTTTTGGCCCCCGAGGTGCCAGTTATCTGTATTTTGGTTTATTGAATTCTACGGAAAATTTCCGATTTTTTACATATTTTTGTTGACTGTATCTCCGAAGTGAAAAATTAACATGGGGCCAAAAATAGGCAGACTGCACTATACGTATAAAATCTGCGCTTCAATTATAATAATTATTTTAATTTTACATAAAGCTGATATAAAAATATTATTTCGTTGAATAAATAGTATTACTAAAAATTTATCCTGTCGTTTTTTTCTTTTTTCACGAGTATGTCCTGCAAAATGGAAGTTTAGAGTTAGCAACCCTACGAACATTCCATAATAATATATCTTATTTAAATTTTATAATTGTTTTACATTTCACATTACGTCCCGCATATTTTACGTCAAAAGTTGATGGATGTACTTTAACTTGCTCCAGACATTTTATGTGCTAAAAATTAGGGCACGTCGATAAAGCTTAATCGTGATATATCCTGCCAAAATAAAATATCAAGTAATGCATACTTATAAGAGCTTACAAGGGCTGGTGAATTTTCTAGACAAATTCTGCCTAATGGGCAAGTTTTCTCAATTGCAGAAAGTGGTTCGTTCTGGCAATATTTCAACATATTTGCCACACGGCGAATAAAATATTGCTTTTATTTATGGGATAAGAATTACTAAACCTCACGTAGTGACTACGTGAAAAACATAATTCCATTTGTTATATTGAAAGGAAAAAAGTAGATGTACTTTTTTGCTTTCAATATAACGAAGGGAATTACGTGTCACTCATAATATACGGGGGTGGCCCAAACAAAAATATGTATCCATTCATTTCGTTCATTTATGAAAGTAAAACGTAGATTATGGCACGAATCATTGAGAGCACAAGTGTACCAAGTGGACCAAAAAAACCTTACTTTTTATTTTTCTTTGCCAAATTATTGTTTCTCTGCCGATTTTAACAAACTTGGTATAATAGTTATCTGACTGAACAGGCTACAAAAACCAAATGTGTTGACATTTGCCGCCATCTTGATGGCGGAAACACCAAAATTCAATATGGCGGTCGAAATTGAAAATAGGCCTACCTTTCCGCTCGTTCTTTTTGATTAAAACTAGTCAAAATGACAGACTTTGAAAGAATGAACTGTCCTCTCCATTTTTAGAGTACGATGAATTATATCGGTTCATTGGTTTTGGATATAGCGAATTCGAAAAAGGCCTACTTGCCATTTTTAAAATTTGGAACAAAAAACAAGCTTTGATCTTTTGCCTGAGAATTCTTTATTTCTCAACTGATTTCAATGAAGTTGGTCTTAAGGAAAGAAATTTTGACAACTCTCAATATAAAAGAATGAGCGCAAAGGAAGGCCTATTTTCAGTAGCGTCCGCCATTTTGACCATCCGCCATTCAGACGGGATACTATAAATAAAACTTGTTGTGTTCCGTGAGTCAAAGAATTAAATATCAAACTAATAAATCCTTCTGAAATTCCTTCTAATTTGTCAGAACCCAACTCAGTTAATAATTTCTTTATGTTAGTAGCATAAAAGTTTAACGACGATTGTTTTGGATTAGAGATATACCGGGTACCTACGATATTACTAGCCAGCCTATAACTTCCTTGTAAAAAAAGATATCGATTTCAAACTTTGGAATCTTGTATGGTTGAATACGGTGCACAGTTTGATTGCTTCAAGATCTGATTTTCATTTCCGGTTTAACCGGAAACAGTATAAAATTTGTATTTTTAAAATGGAACACCCTGTATATTATTCGAAATTAAGATTGCCCAGGAAATTGTAGGTCCAAAACATGTAGCATACCCTATATCTATCTTTGACAGTTTTCGAGAAAATGGCGGTTGAAAATGTTATATCAGTCATAAATTATTTCATTTTCACATAAAACAAATGAATGTAGGAACAAATCTGTTATGGTTATATATAAGTTTTTTGGTGAGTAAAATTTGATAGTCATAAAAATTTCATTTCCGGCTGAACCGGAAGTACTACGAAAAAATGATTTTTCAGGCTCAAATTATTTCGATATTTTTAATGGAATACCCTGTATTGAAGCTTAAATTTACATTCTACTAACCTTTCTGAATATTTTTTGTTTGTGGTGTCCCCTGTCTAAACCTAATAGTTTATGAGATATCGACGACTGAATGTTCACCTGCACTAATATCTCACAAATCTGCTCAAAGCAGAAAAATAAAATAAGTATCAAAAGTGAAACACTAAAAGTAATAGGTAGGTATAATTTATTTTAACCATAATTTAAATGTTCAAAATGTACACCGTTGCCTTCTCGGCAAGAATTAATCGTTTCTTTAAATTCCCGAAGAACGTTTTCCATCTGAATTGGAGTAAGAGTTTATCACTTGTGTAATTCTATTTCTAAGGTCTCCTATGTTATGTGGTTGATATGGGCCCAGTAAAAAAAATCCAAAGGTGTAAGGTCTGGGGATCTCGCCGGCCACCGTATAGGACCATTGGTACCTATCTAGCGATTATTAAAAGTTTCACTTAAATAGTCGGTGACTACTCGGGCGTTATGGGGCGGTGCACCATCTTGATGATAGAAGACAAACTTTAATAACCGGGCCCCGTTTAAAGGTCCATCAAAAAATATTGGCCCTACAATGCGTGTTCCTATAACGCCCAGCCAAACGTTGATGCCGATTCTTTCTTGGAAAGCCCCCTCTAAATAGATGGTTATTTTCAGTTGCCCAATATCTCGTATTGTTCCTGTTAAACATTCCCATGTTGGTAAATCGAGATTCGTCCGAAAATAAAATGCATGATTTTATATTTGGCTGCTGCCTCTCAGTTTCTAGATACCAACTGCAAAAATTCAATCTTCGTTGATAATCTCTCTCGTAAAGATGCTAATGGATTTGGTACTTAAAAGATTTGTACTTATGTTTATGTAGAATATGTCTAAGACTTGGGAGATATCCCGATACCACTGGTAATTTGCCTTGTAGAACTTGTTGGATCAATCTCAACACAGGCCAGTGTGTTTATCTCTGCCTCCTCATTTACAATAAATTTGTTCTCATATTCATTATCATTTTCCCTTTTTAAATGTTCTTTCAACCATGGAAAATATTGTGCACAAGCAATGCTCTGGCTTACCTTCGGTTCTTTCTTACCTCTCCATATACTAATAACATATCAATTTGATGCTCGCGCCTAAACACAGCCATTTTTAACAACCAGATAACACTTAAACACTTACTAAAAGGTAAATCAAGAATAAAACGCAAAAATTAAATGACAACTGTCAGAGAGAAACATTTTAAATAATGCAGTAGTACTGTCAAAATCTAAATGAAAATCGGTAAATAGTTCTTTTGCTTTACACAGCCCTCTTGAATCAAAGTTCTATTTAAACATCATTTTTTATTGTGTAGCCTTTGTGACAGTGCAGGTGAACATTCAGTCGCCGATATCTCATAAACTATTAGGTTTAGACAGGGGACACCAGAAACAAAAAATATCCAGAAAGGTTAGTATAATGTAAATTTAAGGTTCAATACAGGGTGTTCCATTAAAAATATCGAAGTAATTTGAGCCTGAAAATCACTTTTCGTAGTACTTCCGGTTCAGCCGGAAATGATATTTTTATGACTTTATCAAATTTTACTCACCAAAAAACTTAAATAACCGTAACAGATTTGTTCCTACATTCATTTATTTTATGTGAAAATGAAATAATTTATGATTGATAACATTTTCAACCGCCATTTTCTCGAAAACTGTCAAAGATAGATATAGGGTATGCTATATGTTTTGGACCTACAATTTTCTAGGCAATCTAAATTTCGATTAATATATAGGGTGTTCTATTAAAAATAACAAATCTTATACTGTTTCCGGTTAAACGGGAAATGAAAATCAGATCATGAAGCAATCAAACTCTGCACCATATTCAACCATATAACATACCAAAATTTGAAATCGATATCTTTTTTTGCAAGGAAGTTATAGGCTGGCTAGTAATATCGTAGGCACCCAGTATTCTGCTAACATTTTTAAGGAATTTTCAAAACTTTAAAACTTCCACAGGCACGTGTTTCTACATCTTTGCGTCATCAGTATGGCCCTTAGAAAGCCTCGAAAGTAACCGCGAATCTTAGTAAATCCTAATGTAACAATTATTAATGGCTTCAGAGAACAAAATAATTGAAATTATATAGTGGAAATTCTTATCTGTGATAAGTTTTTGTAAAAGTTAGAAAATAATAATTAGCAAAAACAAATTTTAGCCTTATTCCTAATTTCCTTAAAAATTTTTTACAAAAGGTATGAAATTGTGGAAATTGCGCCATTGAGAAATTAGTTTTCTTCTAACAAATTGTTGACAACAGAATGATAGGTAAAATCAAAATGTTACTTTGCCTACGTTTCGTTTATTGTGCATAAACTTTCTTAGGGCTCATTAGCCAAATTGATATATAGAAATAGAAATAGAAAAATATTTATTGTGAATTATATATATGTACAAAAACATTATACAAACACGAAAAGGTGACATTCGTATATACGTTCCTCCATGCCACCACATGCTCCGTTACAAAATACCACTTATTACTAACGTTTACATCACTCTGTAACACATAACAAACAAAAATGAAGTGAAAAAAAAACAGAAAAATATACATACAATATACAACTAATGATGCATGCTTTTTTGCGTATTTAGTATATTTTCTTTATAAGTCCTTCTGAAACTACTTATTGATCTATTTTGCATCATATTATAAAATTCACTTTTATTGAACAAATTAACAACTAAATATGCAAAGCAACACTCAAATTTCTTGCTATTGTGCCTAGGTATGGCGAATCTTACTATATTTCGCAGATTTAAATTGTGCAGTTCTTGTCTGGGTATTACATAGTCATACAAATATTCAGGTTTTTTTGCTTGCATAAATTTTGAATAGAAACACACCAAAAAGTAGTAGCCACCTGAACTCGATTTTTAGGATGGAATTTACATTATAAGCAGGTGTTATATGGTCAAATTTACTAATACCATATGCAAAACGAACACATGAATTCTGAGCTAGTTGCATTTAATTTTTAAATTCTGCAGTTAAATAACTGTAACAGACTGTTATGCAGTAGTCGATATGTGGATAAAGAATTTAAGTTTGCATCAAATACGACTCCTAGATTTCTAGCTGAATCCTTACGAAGTATTTCTATTCCATTTATGTGCAAGGTGGTAAAATTATATAAATTAACTTTATTTATTAAGACCTTAGTACCTATTATTAAGAAGCAGCTCTTCGAAGCATTTAAGCGTAGCCCATGTTCCTCTGACCAATTAAATATTCTGCCTAAATCTGCATTAACTTCCTCTAGAGCATAACTAGCTTCTGTTGGTTCAAATGTTTTTATAAGATGCGTATCATCTGCATAAAGATGTATAGCACAGTGATTTATAACATCAGGTAAGCTTGCAGTGTACAAGCTAAATAATGTAGGACCCAGTATGCTACCCTGTGGGACTCCTTGTCTAATAACAACAGGATTTGATCTAGATCCCTCTACTTCAACAATTTGAGTTCTATCAATCAAGTAGCTTGTAAACCGCATGCAAACTGTCTCTGAGAACCCGTAATAGCTCAGTTTAGCAATGATAAGTTCATCGTCTAATAGATCAAATGCCTTGCTATAGTCTAACAAGACCAAGCAAGCTGCCTCCGATCTGTCCAGACCACTCACAATATCGGTCGTGACTACTTAATGCTGTAGCTGTACTATAGTTAGATCTAAATCCTGATTGAATAGCGGGCAACAAATTTTCATCAGAGATGAATTCGGACATCATGGTAAAAACAATTTTTTCTGTAACTTTCGATAAGATGGGCAGAATATTTATAGGCCTTAAGTCACTATAGTTAAGAGCATTTGAAATTTTTGGAATGGGCTTTATTATAGACATTTTCCAAATGTTAGGAAAATTTCCATTTTGTAGAGATTCATTAATTACACTTTGAAGGAATTTAGTAATATGTGGCAAACTTAACTCTAACATTTCCTAACTGATTTCATCAATTCCCATGGATTTTGATTTTAACTGCCTAAAAGCATTCTGGATGTCATTTTCTGTAATGAATCTAAACCGAAATAATATGTTTTCATTAAACTTATTATGTCAATAATAATCAAGGTTGTATTACTAATGGGGGCGGCTAATTGATTTACCTGCGAGAAACATTTACTTATATCATTGACATTTTTCAAGTGGACAGGAATTTCATTGGATGGTTTTGAGTGAACATTCCAGTGGTTTAATTTAGCCCAGAGTATTTTTTGAATTTTTTACTAATTTTATTTATTTCAAAATTCATGTAAGCTTTCATTTCACTTCTTATGGCAAATGATAAATAATTTTTTAAATCAAGATAGTATAATTTATGTTCTGGATGATGTGTACGTTTATATCTATTAACGGCTTTTTTCTTTAGTTTGATAATCTCCTTTATCGATTCTGTATGTATGACAATTTTTTTTAACAGAATAAGTTTAATACAACCACTACTATAGATATATAATTTGTGCTTTGAAGTAGGCTATTTCCCTGCCTCCTGGAAAGTGAATTTTCTATATCCACTACCAAAAATTCCTAATCCTATCTAATCTAATTTGCGTCCTATCAGTCTGTTGCCAATTCATTATAAAATTCTAGAACGTATTGTTTATCAGCAGCAAGTTTATGAATTTATAGAACTGCAGAAAACATATTTCCTATTTTACGTAATTTGTCACATAGTATATGTATACATATGGAAAAATTATGGCTAGTTTAATCCCTATAATAGGTGAGTTTTTGCGTTGAAGGTTTACAATAAACAGTCGTCTCGAGGAAAAAATAAACTTGGTGTATATTTAGAGAACATTTAAGACGATGAATGAATTGAATTGAATTGATATGAAAGAAAACTGTATCTGTGTTTTTGGCGCTGTGAGTGGGCTTACTTGTACAGGGGGAAGGGGTTAAATTAAACCAGAATTTTAGATAAAAAAACGTTAAAGTAAGACGGTATGTTTAGAAATTGAACTCGTCTAAAAGCATTTGTTCGACCAGTTTTTTATATAGGTTCCATACCTCGAGAGTGGACACCACTTATGGAGTGATCTGCCTGGAAGCATTAAAGTAATCAGTTATTACCGAAAATTGGAATTACCTAACACTTTTACACCAGTTATAATATTATATTTTCTATGATCGATCATGTATGATTGAAAGAAACTTGAACTGCCTCCTTGTCTTTATTTTTCTTTCCATCAAGCCAAGAAAGGCAAATCTATGTGTCAATTGGATGTTTGCCCTCAAGCAAAATGAATGGGTAATTTGCCATAATCAACTTTGTTACTCATACCTTTTTGCTACTTTTATTAAAAATACTCGGTACAAGCAGTCACTAGTCCTGCTAGACCAAACTGTTACTTCGAAGGCCTTTTCAACTAGAGCATAACATTTTAATACATTAATGATTAATTTAATAATATTGAATACCAAAAAAATCGGCTGGTATATCATCACGATCGAATGAAACAGCAACAACTTTTATAAAATCGTCGATTTTATACTAATTTCCTGAGAAGAAAGAACGCCAGTTACCTCATTCAATAGAGGCAAATAAGATAAAGAAGTAATTTACAAAGGTTACCGTAAACAATTATTGTTGTACAAAAACCTTCGATAAAATTCTGTTGCAACATTATTTAGATGTTATTAATTATAAAGAAATTTAGGTTAAATGTAAATAGGTATGTGTTTATAGAACGATTTAAAGATTTATCTCTTCCACGAACGAATAGTTCTGAAAGCATGTGTTAACTGGTCTGGTTTTATGAATTTTTAGTAATATTTGTAAAGTGAAAATAGTAAAAATTACTATATCGGATGTCAATTTGAAAAGTTTCCACCCTAATTATCTCAAGAGCGACAATGCACTAATTCTTTGCCGAAATTCTAACTGCTCTGTGGTGGAGTTTTGTAAACGATATATTTGAGACGGTCTCACAGATAAAATCGAGTGGCGTCAAATCTGGAGATTTTCCTAGCCACTCTATAGGTCGTCTTCTGCCAATCCACTTACGGTGAAATGTGTTATTCAATCAATCCCGGGTTGGTAAAACATAATGCGGAAGAGCACCATCTTACTGGAAGTGAAGCACGTCTTTATTTAAAGAAATATTACCATCATCATCAAATTAATTCTTCAGTGCATGAGTTATAAGAGGGTTGATGGTGGTTTTTAATATAAACATAAAACACCACAGAAATTAAACAACCCCCGAATCCAAAGCGAGGATTATAAACAGGTTACAACATGTCCAAATAGATGTTGCCATTACGATTTTCTTTAACGAATAAAGAGCCAATCCCAATATACGAGCCCAAACGTTTATTTTCTGTGGACATTGAGTATGTCCTTCAACAGAAATGTGGATTTTCATCTCTCCAGTATCGACAATATTGACAAAACCATTCAAAAAGAGTATCGAGTCGTTACTGAAACAAATATTTTGTAACGCAAGCGGGTTTTACTCTTTCTCTATTCACAGAACTGGATTCTTCTATCAAAATTGTCTTCAGCTCTATAAAATACAGGTCATGACGGACTTCCATTTTATAGGTATGAAGTTTATGCAGTTTTCGGATCTTATGAACAGCCTCATGAAGAAATGCCAGTTATAGCCTGTTTTCAGCCGTATAGCATATTATTTTCGCTAAGAAACCATACACTAAAAACCGGAAAAATGATCAAATTACATTTTAGATTCTTTGTGGAAGCAGTTTTTCTTTTTTGTTATACAGGGTTATTCAGATCTTATCCAAAAGACTTTCAGAAGATATGCACCCGTAAAATTGGAGTTGTACCACAAAAAAATTTAAATAAAATCCTGGTAGAACGGGTTTAAAAAATATTAAAGTGGATGGCTTATTTCTTCAGAATGCTGCGGTTTTAATGCAATCGACCAGATTGCCTGGTCCGTTTTAGGAAATAATTAATTTGGATCACATTCGTGCATGATTAAATTGGGTAAGGTCAACTGTTTATGCATTTGTTTAATTTTATCATTTATTTAAAACCTTGTTCTAGTTAATCACTCGCTTCCCCGCCCGGAGAGAAAATTCGTATTGATTTAATTAATATATGTATTCGTTTATAGATTTTGTATTATTCCTTTAAATAATTTTTGAATTATTAACTTAAATAATCGGACAGTAAAAAGCCACGTTATAATGTAAAATGTGTGGTGGTGACCTGAGGAGCCATAAATTGTTGCTTATTAATCTGTAATAGTAGAACCGCCGTAAATAACACTGGTGGATGGAAATATATATATTTGTTTTTATATGTACCTGACTAGCATATCCCACTGGATAAAGCCTTCTGATTACAGAAATGACAAGCAAAAAGTCGTAACACGTAACGTTTTCATGTTACATTAATAGAACTTTATGAGCAGGAATAACATTATTGTTAATTTTACTAATTTAATTATTGCGATATATCAGTGATGTATATAACATATATTAGGCTTACATAGACATATCTACAAAGATAGAGAAGAATTTTTTGAAAAACATATGCTCAGTTAATCTGTTTCTTTTACCCATAAACCCCTCAGGGTTACATCGTCTCGCTTTAAGAATCACGGTAATCGCCTATTATAGATGGATCTCATCGCCTTGATAACGAATTTCCATTGTCCTAATATCTTAATGAAATTATCTTTCTCCTTGCTTGTCACTTACCGCACCCAAATTTTCAGGAAAAAAATTAAATCGGAATGCAGAAAGTGAATTTTTAAAGACATACGGCAACCAAGCGTTTGGTACGAATCTAAAAGTTCACTTATTAATTGCTTGTAGTTCTCATCCTTCTTGTTCCCTAAAAATCCCCTGACTACGTTTACAAATGAATTCCAAGCTCCTGAGTTCCTGTCTGTTGAGTGTTCCTTTAAACTCTGCGTCGTCAAGCAATTTTCTAATTTGAGGACCAATAAAAATGTCTTCTTAAGTTTGGCGTTACTTAATGGGGGAAAAAATTCTCGTACATATTTAAATCCTTCGCCCTCTTCGTAGCCTTCACAAAATTTTTCATTAGCCCATGTTTAATATGAAGAGGTGACAAAAGAACATTTTCAGGGAATACAAGGGGCACATATTTAACATTACTAGGTCCTGGTTCAAATTCTCTACTTTACGACCAAATTCTTTTCATATAAGGTTTATACTGCACGACTGTCCCACAAACAAAATAAAAACAACAATATTTTGTAAAGCCTTCTTGAAGCCCTACTATAATGGCTATTACTTTTAAATTCCCAACATATATGCCATTTGAATTTGTTGTAATTAATTTTATTTAAAATGGTGCTCATGTTGTCATAATCCTATTTCATTGTTGCTGAATGGGCAATTGGTGTAGATGATTTTAAATTTCCATTATGGAGTAATACAAATTTTTAAACTGTATTTGGAGGAATCTAAGAATAAGCGTCACTCAAAAGGGGAATGCTCGATATTAAGTTCCTGCATCAAACCGTCAATATCAATACATGCGAATAGTAAATTTTCCATATTATTATAAAATGCGGAAAATATTGCATTTCTTTTTCTAAAAAATCGTAATCTTTGTTTCTTTAACCAGTAAGTTCTACTTAGCCAAGAAATTCTACTTACTTCCCAAAAACAATATTTTGCCAATCTAAACGCACAGTTGTCACTAATAAGTCTGATAATTGTGAGGTACAGGTCTTAGGGCTGATGGTAAATGTGGATATTTGATTTTTTTTTTTTTTTTTGGAATATCCCTCAGTTCTTGTTACACAAAAAAGCATATACAGGATGTCCCATAATTAAGTACCTTCTTTCAAGAGGGTGATAGGACTATAAAAAATAGTCGAGTTTTGTATATGAACATTTTCCTTAAGTCAGTTCATAAGACAGCTACAATCCTTAAAGGAGGTAAGTACAACATAGTTATTTGCCAATAAATTCGTAACGTCTTAAGTTGCAAAAATTAAATTTGAGCCATTTATTAATATCATAATGTTACATATTTTGTTAAATTTTTATATAAATATCATGATTTGTTGGGGTAATTACAAAGGGTGTGGGAATGAATTTTCGCCATAACTTTTTGTCTTATTTTTTTACATATTTATAGTGAAAAGAAACGCCAGTGTTAAAAATTGCATAAAAACAGATTCTCTTACCAAATGTCGATATAAGCAATCATTTTGGAGTTATTTGTATTTAAATATTGCAATACAGGATGGGTATACAATAATCGATAGGTAACCACATACCTCTACAAAAATAATTCTGTATTTTTAATTTTTTTTTTTTTTTTGGCATTAGGCCATTAGCCATACAGCCAGACACAACATGGTGATATAGAGTTCTACCTACGTCTAACCTATACAAAAAGAAAGAGAAAAAAATTATATTTGAAGACAGGCGAGGGAAAAAACAAGGACACACGCTTCTCGTCCTGGGGTCTATCCAGGACATTGTTTTTATTATAACAAACAGTTTTAGAGGACCACTTTAGTATAAAGGTTTAAAGACACAGGAAAACAACAAAGGATACAAAACTAACCTATGCTGAATAATTTTCAAAGTAACATTTCTGTTTCAACTAAAAAACTGATAATGCAGTCAAACACTGTTTTACTATTGAGACTGAGTAGAGAAGGTATATTAAACGGAGACTGAATATTGCAATTCATAAGATTGTTATACAATGTGTTGCTAGTTGCTTTGTTTTTCGAGCATTCAAAGAAAATATGATCAAGGTCTCCTTTCGTGTTACATGTTTCACAAATATCAGAGGGCACTACTTTTATTTTGTATAGGTGTGCTGGGTATCGAGCATGACCAAATTTCATACGATTTACTGTTGTAACATATTTTCGTGGAAAATCATAACCATCGTGCCAGAACTTAGTCGGAAGATCAGGATGTATAAGAGTATATCTTGTTTGACTAGAGGAACAGAAATCGTACCATAAGTGTTTCCATTTGTTTTTTAAATTCGTTCTTGTAACTGAGAAAGCATCAGTGAGACATAATTTTGGTTCATACGAAAATCCTGTGTTAATGCTTTCTTTTGCTAAGGCGTCAACAATTTCATTATTTTTTAAACCTATGTGGGCTTTTACCCAAACAAAATATACTTCTTTTCCTGTTATCAATATGTTATGTAATGTTTCTTTAATTTTTAGAATGCATGGATTAGTTTTAATATTGAGGGAAATATTACTTTTTAATGAGGTCAGAACCGATAAAGAATCGGATAAAATTATTGAAGTGTCTGCGTTAGATAAGTAAATATAATTTAGAGCTTCGTAAATAGCTGTTGCTTCTGCAGAGAAAATAGAAATTTGAGTGGGCAGTTTAAATTTTTTCTTCCTGATTTATGGAGGGTATATAGTATGCACAACCAGTACCCACTGAGGTTTTAGAAGCATCCGTGTATACTAATAAAGGATTGTCCCATCTTTCTAAAACTGAGTTTAGGATGTTCCTGCTAAGGTTCGGGTGATCGCTGTATTGTGGTATTATTATCTTTAAATTAGAATAAAGGCAGAAATAGTCCAAGTTTGAAGTGTGCTTGTATGGGTCATCTAATAAAGGGAAAATATTACTACAATCTCTGAGGGCACTACATAAAGGTGGAGAGTTTTTTTTTATCCAGAACTTATTTGTTAAGTCATGTGTATTTAGATTACATATGTTTTTGGAGAGCAATACGTTGTTGATACTGATTTTAAGAATTAACTTTTCACTAAGGTACTGCCTTCTTAAAGTGAGAGGGGGGACCAAGGCCTCGGCATGCAACGGATCAATTGGGGTAGATCTCATTGCTCCTAAACATATACGGAGGACAGTGTATTGTAAAACATCTAATCTTTTTAAGAGAGTGTTGCTTGCAGAGCCATAAAGTGTACAACCGTAGTCCAAAATCGATCTTATGTATGCTTTGTAGAATAGGAGAGAAGTTTGAACATCTGCACCCCACCAACATTTTTAATTTTGAACTGGTTTAAGGCAAATGTTTATATACAAAACAAATTTATTAAAATATAAATTTTAAGACGTGTCGAAAAAATAAGTAAAATGATTTGTAAAAATTAATAAATCGTTCATTTCTTATTATTGTTGTTTCATTTATTTTTTATTATTATTTTACTATTGACCTTATGATTAAATGAAGAATCGTTAAATCAAGTATATAAGTCTCCAATAAATTACCAATTAAATAATAATAAAAACTGTAATTTAAAAAAAATCCTAATTTAACTCAACAGATATTATCTCTATGTCGTATACATTTATGTTACTTCATTACGATTGTTTCTTCAATAATAAAATACCTATTTAGAATGCTATTTATATTAAAACACTCTGTATACATCCTATAATACGTATAGAATGATAAACTATATAAAACCAAAATAATATTTTAAAATAACGTTTTCATCTCTGGTCCGCCTATGGGAAAAACATAAAACTTCGCCGTAGCACGCGGTCGAGGTATTGTTTTCCTGTGGCCGAGGTCACCGATCGTCGAACGAACCATCAAAGGGACTTCTAGAGAGATAAGCTACTGGTTATTGCTTACTGTGGTTGAGTCATGTTCATGTGTCATGTGTATAAGCCCAGGGACGAAACAAAAAGCCGTGTCACAAAGAAACTATGCGTGAGTAAATCATATTTGAGTGGTTTTGCACTGGATTTGATGATTTACTTTTCAATTAGGGTCCAGCGTTCAGCAGTGCATAATAAGACCGCCACGAGGCACTAGGTCAATTAGCAATTTCCTCCAGGTAACTCGCCGGGTCGCAAATAGGCTATTAGTACTGTTATTTACACTCATCTCTCGAGGATACGCTGTGCAATTTCCACTGATAGAAAAACTGCAATAACGTTGTAAACGGCCGGATATAGACCGAATGCAAATTATGCATCGCTGTAGCTCGTAATTTCGTAAGTGTTACTGATGTAAAAGTAATAAATGTCGAGATGTGATCAAATTATTCGGTAATTTATTCAGTTGGATAGACGGCCTTTTACAAACGGGTTTTTCAGGCAGAAGTGGGGTTCTTAATGATTTAATTGTGGTTAAATCAATGTAATTATCTATGTAAGGTAGTATAAAACAAATATACCGACTGTTGCTTTTTCATGATATATTTAAAAAAAGCACATCTCCTGGTCATTTTAAGAAAAAATTGAAAGCGTGAGTCATGTTACTACAAGAGTAGTGAATAAGAACATTGGGACTTGAGTTAAAGTCCTATTTTGCACTCGAAATTGAAATTGGAGTATTATTTTTATAATTAGGTCAAATTCATGTAAGTGGGTATATGTCTAACGCTTCAAATGCAATATGTTGATGGAATTATCTCACTGTCTTTTTTTTACGAGGAACTAGCTGGGATGAAGTAAAAAATAAATCAATAGATCTAAAACATATTGTAAGATTAGTCGACCGGAACTAATATTAAACTTATTTTTCTTCTCATAAAAATGGTCACCCTATTACGATAGCTAACCGAAATTGCAACACATTAAAAGCCTTTACCGTGATATACTGCGCAATATTAAAAACATTCACCTTCTCAGAGCCTGATCTAGAGGACTTTAATGGAGTAATTTAAATATTACGATGCAGAAACATGTGGAATTGTTGCTGGACAATATTTGCCTCACAAATGGAAATCATACTTTTTCCATATAAGTATATATTATAGAAGATATACGAAAATAATCCATATCTGATTATTTATAATTATAAAATTAAACTGCTGGTGTAGTATAAGAGGTGTTCAATTATGCAGGGATGTGAAAGAACTAATATTTCACCACAAAGGGAAAACTATGTAAGTAGTTTCATCATAACTGGTTAAATCAAACTAATAATAGTGTTATTTTTTCCAATCCTACTAAACTGATCATTATCCAATAGTTTTCGATTTAGAAAATTCAACTTTTTTCAACCTGTGTGAAAAAGTTTACTTTCTCAACACTTCTCGACCAATGAGAAGCCGGCATTTCCACTTTCTCAACACATCCTGTTGTCCGACCTCCCCTTTTAGAAATGGACTCATCTGGCAGCAATCTAACGATATTTGTCAAAACCTTTCATTTGTGATTGAGTTTTAGTGATTTTCAATGGTGTTACGAAATAATGCGAAAATTTCTACGAAAATCGTTTAAATAGAAGGGAATAATGGATGTTTCGTCCGATAAGGAGATTATTGACAGTACGTCACCAGAAATTGTGAACGCTGCGAAACAAAGCTCACTTAACCTCCTTCCTGAAAGATCCAGGAAAAAATATGAGCAAACTTATTCCACTTTAATGGACTGGCACAAAAAGAAGACGATAAATTCCTTTTCCGAAAATGTATTGATGGCTTATTTCGGTGAGCTACAAACTAAATACAAGTCCTCAACTTTGTGGTCAATATATTCGATGTTACGGAGTACTTTAAATTTAAACAATGGTGTGAACATTGAACTATATTCAAAATTGAGGACCCTTTTGAAACGCAAATCGGAAGGCTACCAAGCTAAAAAGTCCAAAACTTTCACAGATCAAGAGATTGATAATTTTATAAGAAATGCACCAGACAAAGTGTATCTTGCTATGAAGGTAAAAATGTATACCTATGTAGTTCCTGATAGGCAAATTGTGGTAAATTTGATTTTAGGTTTTCCTCATCATGGGAGTAATGGGAGCATGTCGATCGTGTGAATTGAAGGCGATGAAAATTGACGACTTGGAACGTTTAAATAATTCCGTGCTTGTGATAGTTCCAATAACAAAAACTAAAACTGTTCGAAAATTTTCTGTAACTGGCGAGTATTATCAAATTATCAAAAAAACTATATAAGTTTCAGACCACCGAATGCAACACAGGTCTCTTTTTAAATTATCAAAAGGGCAAGTGCACTATGCAGGAAATTGGAATTTATAAATTGAGTGGAATGGGCAAGCAGGTAGCAACGTTTTTGAAACTTCTATATCCACATCTATACACCGGACATAGCTTCCGCAGCTCATCTGCGATAATACTTATAGATGCAGGAGCAGATATAACAGCTTTAAAGAGACACAGAGGCTGGAAATCATCTACTGTAGCCGAGGGCTACATAGATGATTCGATGAAAAACAAAATGGATACTGCAAATAAGATTCTTAGTTTAATTTAAAAAATTATAAACAATTTTTATTACTTGTCTAATTTTCACTTTATTTGTTATTTTACAACTAGTTTTATCCTATCGGACATTTTCAAGTAAACTTTTTGAAGATTTTTAGTGCTATTAACAATAATAATCCCACCACAAGTGCAAATAACACAAATGTGATGACTAATAAGAATCTTAATGTTGATGTAAATTCTCCTCCTCTCAGTATTATCAATTATGGAACTATAAATATTAATATTGTAAAAAAAAATAGATAATTGCAATATTTTTTCCATTTTATTTAATATGATTGGAAAAAGTATAGTGTTAAACACTATACTATGCTATTATCATTTCTGTATGATAAAAAATAAAAAATAAATTATAATCAAAACTAAAAGATCCAATAGAGAAATTAAATCAAACCCATGTTATTTATAAAATTGATTGCTCAGATTGCGATAGGTGTTACATTGGACAAACCCAACAATATTTAAGTAAACGTATAAATCAACATAAATTTCAATTAGAAATTCCATATCAACTCCTAATTCATGTAGCACAGCATTAGCTGAACACGCCATAAATAATTCACACAATTTTAACTTTCCGGATACAACCATACTGCATAAAGAAAGAAATTCCAAAAAACGCATGTTTTTGCAAATGACGGAAATACAAAACAACAAAAAAACAGTAAATTATCAAACAGATATAGAAAATCTAAGTAGCATATATCGCAATCTTATTCAATAGTAACAATTTTTATACATCCTGTATATGGGCTAACTGCAAAATCTCTTCTCAACGGCTATCCAATATCATGAGAATGTTTACAATAACTCTGACCATCAATATAAGTATACTATCAGCTGTTATAATTACCTACTCTTAAAAAAGAACACATCAACGACGACACCAAATACTGATCATTATCTGCCTAACTCGTCGAACTACACGTACAACATATACCTACCAAATAAAAAAATGATGAAAAACAAAATAAAAAACCAGCCCATACAATGAAATTAAAATAGAAAATTTATATTAGGTAAGAAAACACTTTTTTAGATATGTATTCTGTCACTAATCTAATTTAAGACTTATGTAAAACCATTATTTTAGCTTTTAACCTTTGAAAAAGTCCGAAACTCGGACGAAAACGTAGGATAAATTGTCCATATACCTGACAGGAAGTCCTCTAAAAAATAAAAATAGGAAATAAAGTTTTTTTTCTGTTTTTTATTGAAGAAATAATTTCTACTTTAACAGCCAACAACTTGTAAAATATCATTTATTAACTGTTAATATGCTGATTTAACCTTCCGTAAGTATATACCATAAAGCACTGAATAAGAAGCTCTTCAGTGTATAGTAATTGATTATGTTAATGTAAAGTATATAGTACATAAATTAAGGCAGATGGTTTACTTACGTATAAATAAACACAAATTTCTATCTCCGACTTACATAATTATTTATGTACCTTTTTTATTCACTGAGAAACTTGCTACACACTACTATCTCTCAATGAAATCGAGAAAATACTACAGGTATAATTTACTCTGAGTTTAATGTAAATTTTCTACCTATATTTTTTGGTAACAAAACAAATAAAATAAAAATGTGTCCGATTTCCTTCGACCGACGGTCGATAAATAGTTTCTACACTGAGAAAAATATATTATTTGAAAATT
>JANEYF010005782.1:0-17574 GCA_029963845.1 Rhamnusium bicolor
TATTAAGGCGGGGCTCAGCCAAGGCTGCTTTAGCCCAACCTGAAAGTTGTTTACATATGCAATTTACAATGTGAAATTACACGATATAACATAGTTAAAATATAATAATAATATTCATTCTAAAGTACGAGTTATATAAAATGGAGAAAAAGTGAGAATGTTCATAGCTGAAAACATGGTGAAGAATTTTATTTCATCAAATAAATGCACTAATTTATTTGTTTATAAAATGTTCTTTTACTTTTTGACTTAAAAATACCAAAATTAGTTGTATTTTTAATCGATAAGGGTAGAGAGTTATAGATATATGGTGAATTATAAGAATAAGAGCCTTTAAAGGAAGAGGTGGAATGCCTAGGGATATGCAATAATTGGTTATCTCGTCTAGCTCGATTATATATATCATCGCCAAATACCAATTTAGATTTTAGGTAAGATGGTTTATTTGTCTGTATGATTTTATGAATGAGACAGCAGTAATGAATATCTCTACGGATATTCATTTTAGTCCAATTATGCTTGAGAAAATATGGGGTAATGTGATCCCTGCGTATAACATTCGCTGCAAATCTCATGCAAGAATTTTGCACTAGCTGAATTCTATGTTGATCATACGCTGAGAGGCACGGCCCATAGACCACATCGCAATAATCAAAAAGTGATAAAACAAGTGAATCTACCAGTTTTAATTTAATTGGAGTGCTCAACACAAATTTGTACTTGTACAAACCTTTTAATCTACAGTAAGCTGCTTGGATTAACTTAGTGACATGCTGCGAGAAGGATAAATTTTTATCAATGGTAAGTCCTAAACTTTTACACTCGTCTTTAACGGACAGAGGAACATTGTCTAATACAAGCATGTTGTTTATATTAATTTTTTCCCGCTGTCTCTCAGTGCCAGTCATAATTACAGTGGTTTTTAGGGGATTTACCGATAATGCATTTTTTACAGACCAGTTGTGTACCTCCTCAAGATCAATATTCATTTTATTTATTGCTATTTGCTGTGAATCAAAATTAAAAGATTCATATAACTGGCAGTCATCTGCATATAAATGCATATTAGAATGTACAATGGCCTGTATATCAGCAGTATATAGCACAAATAACAAAGGCCCTAAAATGGATCCCTGTGGTACACCCCTTGTTATTTGCAATACATCTGAAGATATTTTGCTACCGCCCACTGTGACCTGAACCTGCTGCAGACGGTTGCTTAAATAAGTTTCGAACCACCCCAAAGCACTGACTGAAATCCCATAATATTTCAATTTAGCTAATAACAGTTTGTGATCTAAACAGTCAAATGCCTTGGAGTAGTCTAACATGACAGTTACTGTAACCATGGAATTATCAACAGCTCGCAACATATCATCTGTGAGATCAAGCAGCGCAGTAGTAGTACTAAAACTAGGTCTAAAACCTGATTGCTTTGGGGGTAGAATATTGTGAACATCAACATGTTTTTTTAATTGATTGTACACAATTCTTTCTATTACTTTAGATAATATCGGTAGGATGCTTATGGGTCTTAAATCATTTAGAACAGCAACTTTCTCTTTTTTAGGGACAGGTATTATAAGGGCGTGCTTCCAACATGCAGGTATAACGTTTTCTTTTAGAGCAAAATTGATAATATGAGTAACTGCATTTGCACAGTAGGAGATGCACATTTTCAACATTTCAGATGAGATTTCATCAACCCCTTTAGCATTTGTTTCTATACTTAATATAATATTTACTACTTCAGCAGATGTAACAGTTTGCAACTCTAACGTTGAATAATTAACTTCAGCATACATATTATTATTATAATATTCTATATTTTCAGGATCAGCTGTTGTTTTACTAACCGAATTTATAAAAAAATTGTTTATTTTATCAGGATCCTTTAACTGGTCAGGTATTTCATCATTACAATGTTTTTTATGTATGCTTAATTTATCTAAGGTTTGCCAAAGAATTTTGGAATTTCTGTGATTGTGGTTTAATACACTTAGAATATATGCTTGTTTTTCTCGACGAATAGATGCTGTAACAAGATTTCTCATTTCTTTATAAAACACCTTTGATCGGTGCAACGAGTAATGAATATTTTTTTAATGATGATCGGTATTCAGACAAAGCTCTATTGCGTATTCTCATCATCTGTTTTATGTTGGGAGTAATCCATGGGTTTAATTTTTTTGTTATTCTAATTTTCCTTTCGGGTGCATGAACGTTAAAGAGTTGTAGAATTTTAGAATTTAAAAAAGAAACTTTATCGTCAATATTTTCAATTTCTACAACCCTATACCAGTCAATATTTCTTGCGTGCATTTCAAACATTTCTAAATTTATATTTTTCATATCCCTAACTAAAATAGATTTGGGGTTATTTTTCCTAACTACTGGCATATCAACTAAACAATAAATAAGGTGGTGATCAGAGAATTGTGACATATTTATAACATTAGATCTTAAAATTATATTTGGTTTATTAACCAATATATAATCTATTAAGGTGCTACTTTCATGCGTTACACATGTAGGCTTATTTATTATTTGTGTTAAACTAAAAGACTCCAATAAGGATTCTAGATATTTGAATTCGACGGTAGATTTATTCAAAAAGTTTAAATTAAAATCTCCTAAACAAAACACATAATCCGCAGAAATTAAAGTTTCAGCTAATATATCTTCTAAAGATTGAAGAAATCTATATTTAGTATCTGGAGGACGATAGATACAACCAATACACACTTTATTGCCATTTATCTTACATGTTAGCCATAGATTCTCTACTCCGAAGGTATTATCTGTTTCTATAACTTTAATATTTTTTATATTATTACAATTTCTTACATATATGGCTACACCACCCCCCTGCCAGTCACTCTGTCCAGTCTAAATAGAGAATAACCAGGTATATCTATCATATAATTATGAATATCAACACTTAACCAAGTTTCTGATAACAAAAAAATATCAAAATTATGTAATAAGATATATGATTTCAAATCTTCATATTTATTATAAAGTGATCTAATATTTAAGTGAGAAATTACTAAATTTGGCAGAACATTTTCATCATCGTCAGCTATCACGTCATACTCACTTAAAGAATCCATATAAAGAAAAAAAAAAACTATATGAAAAACAATTGTGAAAAACTCCCTATTAAGTTAATTAATTTCATAAAACGGAAACAATAATAACAATAATTATCAGTTAAATATGTAACTTATATTAGTATTAGAAAGGGTAAAATTATTCATTTTATAATCTTTATAAATTTTATTTCAATACCTATCCTGCTATATAGTAAAATAATACAGAAAAAAAGTGTACCCTAATTAAAATATTTATAATTCCAAAAAACTTAAAAAGTAGAATGCAAAAAACAACCTAACAGAAAAATAGACAATACAAAAAGAAACAGATAACAAGAAATTAAGAAATAAATAGTTATAGTTCCACCACGATGATAAATGCGTATCTTCATAATAGGTAATTACATTTCCAAGTCTGCAGCATTCTGAATTAGATATTTCTTAGTTTGATGAGAAACAAAAATTTTACCACCTAGGGTCCATACATTTGTAACTCCAAATTTTGTTACGGCTTCCTTTACCAGTTTTAGTCGCGCAGCTGTTAAGTCCTCTCTGACAACGAAACCCGTCTTCCTAAGTAACTTTTTGTTTTTGTAAATTTCAGCTCTTACTTTGAACGATAAAAATTTTACTATGATCGGACGACATTTTCCTTGTATAAATGGCCCTATCCTATGCACTTTTTCAATATCTTTTCCAGAAATATTGATATTTAATTTATTTTTAAAAAGTTCTATTATCATGCTTTCCACATTTTCTTCGTCCATCTCCGTTATGCCATAGACTCTTAAATTATTAAGCCTGTTATACTGTTCATTTTCATCAATCCTTTTTTCCAAAATTTCAATTTTCTTCTCATGCTCCTCAACCTTTCTTACAAAGGAACTTAGACAATTTTCCAATTTTGCAAACTTCTCTTCAAATTTACTAAAGATAGCCTCAGATTGTTGTTTACATATTTTAGTTAAGAGCTCTTCAGACAAAACTTCAGTACTGGACCCCTGTTTCAATGCCTTTTCTGTTCCTCTGGTCATGATTAAATAGATTTGGTAGAACTATATTTTAAGGCTCGATATAATATGACATATGACTCTTGATTTTAAGATTAAAATGCACTTACTGTTATGATATTTCCTTTTCAGACATACACACTGTGCAGCATAGGACTATAGGTTAATGCAAAAAAATTTATAGCTTTTTTGCCACAGTTTATCCACACTTTAGATCACTTTATTTCGGGAGTTAAACACAAATATGTCTTCACTCTGACCTCATACTCAAGATTCAAGATTTTATCTCCCTAGGATACTAATTACTTCTAAATTAAAAGTATGATATGACTGTAATGGAATATGTGTTTTTATTAGTTGTTAAGTGTTGTGTATTATAAGAATATAAATGGTTTCTATTGTGATATACCAGAGTAATATTAAGTCGATTTGTGGAACATAAATTATTTTGTTTATTATGTTTTTTATCTGTACATTCAATAAAGATTATTATTATTTCTGGAAACAAAAAATATCAATGTATTATCAGTTTACTATCAGAATTCGGTGGTCTACATACTAAATTAGTGGAATAGCAAGCAGTATATTGCTGTGATTATAGCGTAATTATATTAATTGAGACTTGGCTTAATAAAGACTTCACTGATGCAAAACTAGGCCTTTCACAATATAATATATTCAGACTCAATCATGATTCAGTTGACTGTGTCAAGAAACGTAGTGGTGGAGTTCTAATTGCCGTAAAAAGTGATTTTCTTGTTAGAAAAGTGATTGTACAGAACAATAATGTAGAACATATTTTTGTATCCTTAAATTACTAAGGCCAGAATATTGTATTTGGTGGTGTTTACATTCCACCATTATCTAGTACTGACAAATATGTTGATCATTATAATAGTGTTGACTTAATCTTTGATCAATTGGCAAATTGTAAATTAGTGATTTGCGGTGATTATAATTTACCTAATGTTGTATGGGAGACTGATGGCTTTGATTTAACAGTGTAATGCCCAGACAATTATCCAGCTCTCGCTTTATTAAACACATTTAGTTATTATAATCTATATCAAATTAATATCATTTCTACCAGCAGGGGCATTAATTTAGATTTAATATTTTCTTAGTATGATAATATAGATGTAGAGGTCCCAATTGACCCTTTATTGGAAAACAGTTTACATCATTCAGCTATTACCTTCGAATTACCTGTCAGAGGTAAATTCGACATTAAATTATGAAGAATATTATTATGATTTTAGAAATGGAGATTATGCAATGAATGACTTTCTTGCATATGTAGATTGGGAAATATTACTTAATAATAAAGATGTTAATAAATTTTATTCTCGATTTTAAAAATTCACTTTTTAAAAAAGAACAATTTTTCACAAACACAGAAATTACAAAATGAAATACAAAAATGACTTTATTTTAAGATGTTAACAATAACACGGTCATAAAACAAGTGCCTTGTCTGTTGCAATTGAGACTAGCTCGTCGCTGTTGGTTATCTCTGCTGACGGTGCATAATGAAGGCACCGGCCTTATTTCCTGGGATGTATCTAATATAGTATCATCATTTTATGATATTATGTATAGTGCAAAAAACGTGTTTATTCCTTTAATGAGATTTATACTTTGTTGTTTGTATCTTTGCACGTACGTCACAATCATAAACTGTATGAAGTAAATAAATTGAAGGTCATCTTTACTTTTGAGCAGTGGTGTGTACTAGAGACCTGCGAGGGATGCCTGCAACCCCTACCGGGCGCATCCCCAGGTAGCGGTTAGGGGAATGTCCTCAACGGCACACAGTATCAGATTTAACCAATCTAGCGGGACAAAAGTACTAAAGTCATCTCTGGTTTTTTTTATTATATATGTAGGTTTGGCAGTGTTGTATTTGAAAAATTAAAACAATTTTAAAGAATTTAAAATTTTATTACTCCGAAAATAATTAATTTTTACACTCGTAGCAAAGATAACAAATCTTGATTATATGTGACTTTTCCTTTGATGGGTAATTTTCTTATTAATGTGATGTGAGTGTTTCATGAAACTAGAAGGTATCTTAATATGTCATAATTTGTTCTAACTTGTGATTTTTTACAAGTATGTCCCTCTCTGACTTTCCTTATTTCTTTGTTTTTGGCCTCGGATGCCTCTTTTTTTATAAACTTCTTAAAATCTATTTTATCTTCGTCTTGGAAATAGTCTTCTTTAAAATATGTCATGACAAATTCAGAAACATGTGCTAAGCGGTTCTTGGGTGAAGTAGAACGCCACACGTCAAATATCTGCTTTCTCGTAGGTAACGGACCTATCGACAAAAATGTCAAATAACATTACATTCGCAAAAAAATAGCATTAAATGAGCATATATTTAAAACTACATTAATGTAGGATTTTTTCAAAATCATAGTTAAGTCTTGACTGCGCTTGACAATATGAATTATAATCTGGAGAATATAATTGTTTTATTATTTGTGTTCAAAAATCGGGGCATGAATTTACAAATTTATAAATATAATATGTATAATAATATATTTACAAAAATATATTTAAAAAATGATAACATACCTCTAGATAAGGGATCCATCAGTAAATCACCACAACTATCACAAAAAATATAAATAACATACACACACGACAAGGGTTGCAAACACAGTGATGCAAACGCATGTCTACTTTAAAGCGGTCAGCTAATCTTGGTCGATGTTTATTACACAATAGGGCCCGCATAGGGGGATTTCCATACGCGACGTTATTTAAGAGCAGAATGGAGTGTTGTAAAATATAGTTTGCATTACATATGTTTTACAATTAAAAATACACTTTTGTCCATCTAGATTGGTTAAATCTGATACTGTGCGGCACCTCGGTGCCGACGGGTAGGTGTGAAATAAAACAACACCTGTGGACCAACAGGTTTGTACAGAGGGAAATATCCTCTTCAACAAAAAAAGTTACCTGGTGCCCAGTGGCGCGGGCACAGGACAGTAGAAATTTGCAATGCAAAATAGTAAGGCAAAGTTTACGGAGCAGGGGATGGATACCCCAGTTGCGGTCGGGGAAGGGAGTGAGAAAGCGAACTCTACCCGACCGTTAGCCAGCGACTGCTCAGTACACACAGTAGGAGGCCAGGCTGTGGAAGGTACTACTGCCACTGACAATCAGGAAACTGGAAAACTGATGGAGATCGGGATCAATGCTACTCAATCAGATGACCCAATATCATCGGACCAGGAGCGGGAGCTGTTAAAGGCCTCACCTCCAAGGGCTGGAGAATTGGGAACATCTTACATCAGATGTTTACAGGCAAATCTACAAAAAGCCAAGGCTGCCACATACGTCCTCGGCAGAAGATTTAAGGAAGAGCAAATTGACATTGCTCTCCTCCAGGAATCCTGGACAATAACACGGCCAGGTAAGCGGCCTGGGGAATACTTCTGGCAAGGTAATAGAAGTCGGCTCTGATGAAAGACCCAGAGCCTGTATCTGGATCAGAAACAACATTAACTATTTTGTACTTACAGGTTACTGCAGCCAGTACGTTGTAACCGTCCAGGGTTCGACCTCAGAAGGAGGAAGCAAGATGGAAATAATCGTCTGCTCGGCATATTTCCCAGGTGATAGGGGTGCAGATTAACCTCCTTCAGCTGTAGTGCGGAATTTAATCGCTTACAGCAAGAGGAACAATATCCACCTGGTTATTGGATGTGATGCAAATTCCCACCATACAGCGTGTCACAGACATTAACCAAAGAAGTGAGTCGCTTTTTGATTATATAAGGGGAAGGACTAACTGTGAATAACATTGGTTCCGAACCAACCTTTGTCACTAGAAATAGGAATGAGGTATTAGATATCACAATCAGCTCAAACTACCTTCTGAACCCTCGTGTTCAGATCACAAACATATTCTATTCAGCATAGAAACTGGTCCAAGACCTATGGTGACATATCGACATCCGAAGTACACAGACTGTGTAGGGTACAAATACTCCCTCCAGACAATAGAGGCGCGTCATGGTGGAACAAGACTTTGAATAAAATGAGAAAAGAAGTTCGACGCCTCTTTAATCGAGCTTCGGGCGACTGGGACCAATATAAATCCGCTCTAACGGACTATAACAAAGAAATAAGGAAAGCAAAAAGGGGATCTTGGAGGAAATTCTGTGAGAGTATAACTGACCTACCTCATAGTACTAGAATCCACAAGATTCTTTCCAGTGAGCCGACGTGGGAGTTCGGCTCGTTAAGGCGACCGGATGGCTCATATACTACAGCTCTTAGCACATAACCACTTCCCAGGGTGCTTGAATCTGAAAGACCAACAGCTGTCACCGTCAGAAGGACGATTAAAACGACCTGATAAAAATGACTGGCCGACAGCTAAAAAGGTTTTCACAGTACCAGCAATTGAGTGGGCCATCAAATCCTTCAACCATTCAAATCGCCAGGAGAGGACGGAGTTTTTCCAGCTCTACTACAAAACGGACTGGAAATATTGCTCCCATTCCTCATTAAATTGATCAGAGCTAGTCTGGTATGGAACTATATCCCATCCAGTTGGTCGGCGGTTAAGGTAGTATATATACCAAAAGTGGGTAGGAAAGAACCAAGCCCTAAATCGCTTAGACCAATTAGCCTGACATCTTTTCTGGTGCAAGGCCTGTAGAAGGTGCAGGACGGATATATCAGGGGGAACATCCTGAACCATTACCCCCCTCAATACCCATCAGTATGCCTATCAAACAGGAAAATCAACAGAACTAGCACTCAACAACCTAGTCACCCAATCCCTTTAAATGAAGAAAATTGCGGTGGGAGCTTTTATCGACATTGAGGGAGCACTTAACAATGCACTGCTAGACTCCTTATATGTAGCAGTAGCCGCCACAGGAATTGAGCCGACTATATGAGACTGGATTCGTGCTATGCTATCAAACAGAACTATAACGACATCTCTACAGGGAGAACAGAGAAACACTCAGCTTTAGAGTCACAAGAGGATGCCCGCAGGCCACGTCTTGTGGACGACTTACTGGCTATTCTCACACTGTGGGAGGTTGAGATTCTAGCATATACAGATGATCTAGTCATACTAGTCAGAGGCAACTCTGAAGGAGTAATATCTAATATTCTTCAAGAGACACTGAATGCAATGGGTAACTGATGTGACAGGGAACAGATGTCTGTGAACCCTCAAAAAACAGTAATAGTACCATTCACCCGGAAAAGGAAGCTAGAGGACTTAAGACCGCCCTCCTTAATGGGTGAAACTATTCCATTTGCGGAGGAGGTGAAATTCTAGGAATCACACTGGATAAATCACTTAATTGGAACTCCCATCTGGAAAAGGTAATCCACAAGGCAAAACTGTCCTTATGGACATGTCATATTTGTGGTAAATCCTAGAGCATGGGTTCCCAACAAATTTACTGGATCTGAAGATATGCTTAAAGCTAGGTACTAATGCTTCTATTTTTCAGGCCGAGGTTCGTGCCATTGAACTGTGTGTGCGAAGGCTGGAATATATGCATCTTACACACAGATCAATTAAAAAATTTCAGATAGTCAAGCAGCTATAAAAGCTCTTGGCTCCTACCGCTGTAACTCCAAAACGGTATGGAACTGTCAGAAGGCTCTAAATCTTTTGAGCAAAAACAACAAAGTGACTCTGGTCTAGATACCCGGCCACTCTGGTATGGAAGGTAACGAAATAGCCGACTCCTTGGCCAGAGAAGGAGCAGGATCACGAATCATCGGACAAGAACCGATACTTGGCAGGTACTGCTAAGATGGCTATCTCAACCTGGACTGAAAGGAAAACTCTCCAGTATTGGCAAGAGTTACCAGGATTCGTTCATAAAATACCCTACAAAATCAAGAACTAAGAAACTTTTAGAGTTAAATAGGGTAAACTTGAAAACTCTAGCAAGCCTATATACCGGGCACTGCCGACTAAACTATCATCTGCATAAACTCGGCCTAGCGGAAAACGCCGAGTGCCGTGTATGCTTGGAGGATGATGAGAAGACAGACCACATCTTATGCACCTGTCCCGCTGTGGAGAGGATCAAATTTTCAATATTTGGCAAAGGGCAACTTCTGCCAGAGGATCTGGACACATTCTCACCCAATAAAGATATCAGTTTCATTAAGAGACTGAATTTATTGGGAGAACAGTAATTTTTATATATTTCAACACTGAGGTGGAGCATACCCTAAGTTTTACCTGTCGCCACCGAGTACTTGTCAATGGTCAAAGGTAATTTTTTAAGTTATGTGATTCATGCAGCTACTAATATAATGTCAAAAATATAATTGCAAAAATATTATGATGCTAAGTGGCAAACAAGCTGATCAATGAAGCTGAGACATAGGTTCATAATCGCATCTTTGTTCCACCAATTATTAACTTATCGGTCAGATGCTTAGCCTGCCTAGGCATACGTATCTCTATATTTGATTATTCTATAAATGCATTGTTGCGGGCGCAACTAATTTGACACACGCAAAGATAAAAACAACAATGTATAAATCCTCTTCTTTTTCTGTGTGGTTTAGTTCTGAACTCAAAGGTTTAATTTATGCTCGCGGTTTGTGTTTACAAATTAACATACAATGTTGTTTTATTGTTCTACCATGGAGAGCGAAAAGAAAAGGAATTATAAATATTGTATTATATCTAAATGTACAAATACAACAATAAAAACCTATTCCTGGGGTGGGTTTGGAACCTTTAATGTGAAGATAATACTGATTTAGTTTTCCACAAAACACCATATACTGCACTCGACGAGCGTTTCGCCAATCAAGTTGGCATCTTCTGAACAGTTTTAATCATCACAGACAAGTCAATTTTGTGAAAAATAAATGGTGCATTGCTATAAAACGGGATGACCGAATCGTGAAATTATCGGAATCTACACGATTATATTGCTGCCAGGATCATTTTAATGCAGGTTTTGATGATTTGATATGATTTTCTCTGTATCACATAAAGTAAGGAGTAATTATAAATATGTCATTTTCATCAGCAATAACGTTTATTACTACCTACAACTTCCAACAGATATTTACTACCTATGTAATTAGATTATTATAAAAAAATTAATGAAGTATTCTGAGACGAAAAATAATTGCACAGATGTTTATGTATTTTGTGGTTAGGTACAGGGTAAGTCACATAAATGTTAATCCCCTGTTACTTTTGTTATTTTTGACCCAAATGGTTCATTCAAAAAAATAAACCTGAACGATTTTTAATGTAGAGTTTATATCTGTTAAAGCTTTTCTAAACCTGCGTAAAATATACAGGGTGGAACAAAAAGTATGATTTTTTTTAATGGAACACCCTGTATATTTTTACATATTTGAATTTGCAGATCTGTTCTGCTTATAAATATATATATAATTATAACATGACTTAATTAGTGAGCTAGGAAACAAGTGGATTGCAGAACAAATAGAAAATATTATTTTATAACAAAACAAAACAAATTAAATATACAAACGGTAGCAATAGCATAATAAAAGTATCAAACGAACACAATCTCACATTTCAGTAACAGAATATATGAAAATAAAATAATTATTGCATCACATTGTATTTTCTATATAACTTCCATTATTTTCTATGCATTTGAAACATCTCCTCAAGAAATTAGTTCTAACTTTTTCAAACACCGCCTCATCCGCATTAAACAAATGAATGGCCTCTCGTATCAGCTGTTTAAGTTGTTCAGTGTCCCCTGAGAGTTGTCCACTATAAATACTATTTTTTAGAGCACCCCAAAGATAAAAATCTAGAGGATTTAAATCGGGACTCTTCGCGGGCCAGTGGATTGGACCATTTTTTCCAATCCAAACAGCACATTTTTCATTTAAATGGTTTGTGACGGGTCGAACATTATGCGGAGGAGCTCCGTCTTGCTGCCAGACTGCTCTTAAGCTTAATAAAATTTTCAAATTATCCAAGTTTTCCTCAACTGGCTGTTGCAGAAGATCGAGATAAACTTCACCCGTGAGGTTTATATTTATAAAAATAGGTCCAATTATTTTATTTCTGTGTATCCCACACATTAACAGTTTTGCGTCCCTGCTTTCTTAATTTTTTCAGCATTCGATGATTTTCTCTAGTCCAATGATGAGTGTTATGTCTATTGAATATTCCGGCTGGGGAAAAGGAAGATTCATTGGTCCAAAATATATTGTGCAATAAGTCATTATTTGCATTGTATCTCTCAATTATTTGTTGACAAAACAATATTCTCTGTCGGCAGTCGTTTTCATTCAAGTCCTGAACAGGGGTAATGTGGAATGGTTTTTTATTTATTTTTAAGGTCCGCATAACACTTCTCTGACTTAAATTTAATGCTTCACCTACCGAATAAGTAGACCGATTTGGCTCTTCTATGAAAGACAATAAAATATTCATCTGCATTTCCTCATCAAGAACAGTCTTTCTTCTTCTTCTAGTTTTATTTTTTAATGAATTAGATTCACAAAATTTATTATAAATTTGCTTAAATGTCATTTTAGCAGGCGGTGCCTGATTTGGGTATCTTCGTATAAACTCTGCTTTTGAAGAAGGCTGTTTTTTTTATTACGATATAAATATATTTCTAAAATCTTACGTCTTTCTTCCAGATTGTAATAATGCATAATGCATGTTTTTCATCACAATATCAATTTGTTTAATAATAAAACAGCCACATTAATTGTAGATAGACTTTGACAGTTATACAAATTCACTAAAGTTTGATTGTTTTCATAACCTACCATCATTATTAGTGATTTATTATTGGAAATAAAACTGATTTAGATTTTCGGTAATAACTCAAAAACTACTGGACAAATCATACTATAATATTATATATAATCAGAAGAGATCTGCAAATTCAAATATGTAAAAATATACAGGGTGTTCCATAAAAAATCATACTTTTTGTTCCACCCTGTATATTTTACACAGGTTTAGAAAAGCATTAACAGATATAAACTCTACATTAAAAATCGTTCAGGTTTATTTTTTGAATGAACCATTTAGGTCAAAAATAACAAAAGTAACCGGGGGTTAACATTTATGTGACTTACCCTGTACCTAAAAAATGTTTGTGAATATGGATATCTTACTACAGAAAAATGATAAAAGGGCCTAAACAAATTTATTGTTACTAACAATGAATGATACACACCTTGTTGCTTTTGTACCCCTAATTTCAGTACTGAATAAAATCAGTATTATTAGCAAAGAAACTGCTCAATAGTCAATGCTCATCATAAACACATCTAGAAAACTCTAAATTTACTAACTAATCTAACCTTAACATCATTTGGATAAGAGTAAAATAAATTCCTCTACAAATGAACGATTTACAGTATTTTTTAAATATTGACAGTCTCTCAAATGCATCTAAAAATGCTTCATATTCAACAGCCGTTATTGATGGAGGTATATAAATCATAAACACAAGTAAAATACCTTCCATCCAAGGACATCTATACTGTGAACAACATTTCTAATACAATCCAGATTAAGTTTTATAATATTTAATTTATTTTTTTATTGCAATACTCCACCCTCTTTAGAATATCCCGTGGCTTGAAGGTTACGATCACTTCTAAAAACTAAATATGAAGTTGGAAATATTTCCTCACTACTGACATCACAGTAATACACGTCATATTCTTGGACAGAAATGGCGTTATAAAAATTTTGAGTTTTTGTTTTGAGACATTTAGATTCTGGTGGTTAACAATCAAAGTTAACATAGGATAGGTAATTGGGTATATTTATTAGTTATAATACTTGGAACACCATTAGTGCATGCAATTTTAATATTAGTTTCTCCTCTATTTTTTTCTCTCCAAGTTCATCCTTGACATGCTGATACTGTTTCATTTGCCAAGGTGTTTTATCATACCATACCGAAATTACAATATAACCAGCATATTATTTCAGCTACATTTCATTCATAAATCCACTGAGATCTCTGGGACCTTGACTGCAGGCCTAGTATTTTACAAGGATACCATGGGTGTACGAAGCAAATTTAGCGTTAATTAATAAAATAAATAATTATTAGTCAGGAAAAAGACCACGGATTTTAAATGTTTGTGCAGCCAGGTGTATATATCTCATTTTTTAACATTTTATATGGTTAAAATAAAAAATCTGTAGATTATCTTGATAAATGAAATAAAATACACAATAGGCATAATATTTCATTATTAATAACTGAATAATGAATGCTAAACGTTTCTTAGGTTACAAAATAAAATAGCTAGGTATAAAAGAAAAACAAATGAATTATTGATATTTCCAAATTATTAATTTTGTGTTTTGTTTGCCAGTTTTAAAATTTCTATTAATAAATTTAAGACTGTAAAATATGTTCATATTTTTTTCTAAAAAGCACTTATTCTCAATAATTTAGAAAAACTGCCGATACACACTCACATGATGTGGTGTGGAAGTAAAATATTATACTTTCAATTTACATTCTTAAAATTACTTCATCAATGGTTCTTGCTTTTGTAAAACAATAACTCCTATATTAAAATAAATAGACTAATGTAACTGTTTTTTTCACGAGGAAATATGAATAAAAATTTCTGTAACTACTGCAATAAATGTTAATTTTACATTTACTTATTATTTCGCTAATATACACTCGCAAGAAAAGTCTAGGGATATTTTTACAAAATTATACAAGACATAAAGGACATATTTGCTTGTTTTTTTTTTAAATCAATTAAAAAAAAAGCATATTCATAAAAATGTCCTTAGACTTTTCTTGTGAGGACATAAATAGTGGCACATTTTAGCAGTTTTCTTTTGTTCTTAGAAAACATATTTGGTTCAAAAATAGCTGCCGCAGAGGCGATGACTTTTATGAACCACGTCTACTTTCTCCATTAAATCCTGTCTATTGCATGTTATGAGCCAATGAATAAAACTTTTCATTATTACAACTTTAATTTGTACACCCTTTTAAAAATAAAATAAAATGCATACAATTGTCATGGTAAACCAATTATGGGTAAATCACTTACACGAGTTATTTTTTATTTCACTATCATACACGCCGATATAATGGCCACTACTACACTGATTCTAGTGATGCCTTTCAGAATAACGGCTCTTAAAGCTTCCCGGCGGCGAGGCCTAGCAACAAGGAGAACTAGGCTACTGGTTATACTGTGCAGAAATGCCATTAAATTGTGCTTGGGATTTTAAATCTTCAGCTTTAATAATAAGCATAATAATAAGCTTTAGCTTTAATAATCTGATGAACCTGTTCTTCATTTTCCAATGTTACTTTTATTGGCCTAGTTTTATTTGGCACATGTCCTAAACAAATGAGTTTGACAATATTTGGTCCATTAAATGTGACATTGGAAAACCGAATAATTTCAGAAACTTGAGATATTTATTCATTAACTCGTTTGTCTTAGGGCAAATACCATTAGATTGCATTTACGGTTTTGGTGAGTTTGCATGTTTAAAGTTGTTGAAATCTGCCTGCAACTGATTTATGGATGCTTGTAATTAATTTAAATAGTCCATGTCATTTTGAGAAATTTCTTCCTCCAATCTTTCTTAAAAATCTTTTGTGGCAATCCCAGCTTGATGCTAATATTACAGTTTAGACAGCGATAAAATCACTGATATACTATTATTAAAATATACTTCATAAAAACTTTTAATAATTAATATTGATAGTTTTTTTTTGTGGGAATTTCGGTCAGGTATAACTAATTTAATTTTTTTTTCTAACGTTTCGGTTTATTACACCATCATCAGAGAAACTATTATTAGGAATTTGTTTTAAAATTTTTTGTTACATGTTGTTTTGGTGGTCTGTTTTAACGCAACTTAGTTTCGTTAAAACAGACCACCAAACAACATGTGTATATATATATATATATATATATATATATATATATATATATACCGGGTGAGTCACGAATTGCGCTCGCCCCGATATCTCCTAAAATATTTGGAATAGAAAATTGAAATTTCGAGGGCTTATTATACGACTAAAATGCCATCTTTTCAATAAAAAAATCAAGTTTGGTGCACATCCGGTTTGACCGGAAATGCCCACAACTTTCGATTTTTAAATAAAACACCCTATATATTTTTACATTTTTGGAATCTAGAGGAAATTTTGAATACAATACATCCATTTTGGTCACTTTTTGATAAACATTAAAAATTTTATTAAAAAAATCTATTTCTGAATCCAGAGTGCTGTGGTGCCCAAAATATATTTTAGTTTGTATGCTACGTTACTATAAAAATAAAAAAGAGCAATATGATTGCATTACTTAATTGTCTAGAGGCGTTTAAAATTTTTAAATGTGACTTTTACCCACTAACTCGGTTTTTTTAAATGGGAAGTTAATCATCCACCAACATTTTTAAATACCCCATTTTCATACGAATCTAATGATACCAAAATTTTTAAAATCCGCTCAGAAACATTTGAGATTTCAGCCAAAATACAATGCAACCAAGCTTTTAGAAACATGCGGCTAATAGATTAGTGGGCTTTGGAAACTAAAATGACACATTTCTGTTTAAAATCTGGTAACCTAATAACATTGGAAAAATCATAGTAGCCATTGAATGTAATAAAACAATATCAGCTGCCAGACAGACTCGTGTAGTTATAGGCAATCTTGAGCTATCAAACATTTAATAATTGTGAGCGCAAAGAACGTTACAAGTAAGTTTAGCATTGGTATGTGGAGGTAAACACAATTACATCCACAAGGAAATTAGCAACAGAATGCGACATCAGTACGGTTTTCAGAGTTTTATTTAAATGAACATAAATATCGGGCCTATAAATAAATAAAAAATCAATTCCGATTTTTTAATAAAATTTTTAATGTTTATCAAAAAGTGACCAAAATGGATGTATTGTATTCAAAAATTTCCTCTAGATTCCAAAAATGTAAAAATATATAGGGTGTTTCATTTAAAAATCGAAAGTTGTGGGCATTTCCGGTCAAACCGGATGTGCACCAAACTTGATTTTTTATTGAAAAGATGGCATTTTAGTCGTATAATAAGCCCTCGAAATTTCAATTTTCTATTCCAAATATTTTAGGAGATATCGGGGCGGGCGCAATTCGTGACTCACCCGGTATATATATATATATATATATATATATATATATATATATATATATATATATATATATATATATATATATATATATATATATATATATATATATATATATATATATATATATATATATATATATACATATATATATATATATATATATATATATATATATATATATACATATATATATATATATATATATATATATATATATATATATATATATATATATATATATATATATATATATATATATATATACAGGGTGTTTACGAACTTGGGAATATATTTTTAATGGGAGGTAGTACTTGG